>VZTG01004376.1:39081-137935 GCA_013397845.1 Melanocharis versteri | reverse complement strand
ATAATAAAAAAAAAAAAAAAAAAAAAAAAAAAAAAAAAAAAAAAAAAAGACTGCCATGCCTAGAAACAGCTGAAATACATTTTCTGTCACAGGTGTAATGCTGGAGGGAGGCTGGGGAAGAAGTGGTATTTTTTTAAGAGATTTTTTTTAGTATTTTGACAGCGATTATTCCTCTGGAACATCCTGCTAGTCAAAACCAATTCACTTTGACAAAAATGTTGATAGAAAGAGATGGTTTTGCTTCCTTATATTATAATTTTTATATTTGATAAATGCAGTTGACCTCACTCGGTTGGACTATTTACAGTGGAAGTGATCTTTATTTATAATTTCTACATTTACTTTTACCTTTTTAATATTGTATTTATGTATGCTAATGTTCAGTAAAATAACAATTTAAATATTTTCTTCATTATAAATGTGTGTAAATGTAGAATTTTCCTCAGGATAAATTCTGATCCATTCTGCCTACTCTGTTTGTAGGTATGTGTGCAGAGGTCTGAGTGACAATAACTGGAGAGGAGACCATGCATCACAAGGGCCTTTAGACCTGGGTTTCGACAGCAGCAGAGGCCAGGATGCCTCTATGTTTCCTTAGAAAACTGCAATTTTCTTCAAATTTAGATGCTTGCATGTGGGTGCTGAGAGCGTCAACAATATAATGTCAGCATATGGAATGAGACAACATTCTCATTGGACCATGATCTTTTTGTCCAGCCTGACGGAGAACATGTCAGATCTTTTTCCCCTCTTGTCTTAATTTCCTTTCTACTACGTTGGATTTGTGACTGGCAGCAATGGAATGTTTGCCAAATCTTTTAAGGTAAAGTTTGGCATATACACACACACACAGACATATGCATACATATGTGGGTATGTAGATGCGGCAGTCGTATCTTTTTTCTCATTTTACTCTTTGATCACAATCATCTAATGAACTTTAGTTAATTTGCTTGTTCTCTTCTCCGTTTCATATCTATTAAATTCAAATAAATATCGTTGTAAAATATAACAAATATCCTAGTTCATCATATTTTTAATCAAATGAAAATATAAAAATAAGAAATTCAGAGAGGAATTTTACTTCTTATATTATGACTTTCTCTTGCCTGGAGAAAAGGAGACTCAGGGGCGACCTTATCACTTGCTACAGCTACCTGAAAGGTAGCAAGATGGGGGTCATCCTCTTCTTCCAGGCAACCAGTGACAGGATGAGAGAACACAGCTCCAGCTGTGCCAGAGGAGGTTCAGATTGGACATCAGAAAGAATTTCTTCATGGAAAGTTTTGTTAAACATTGGAATGAACTACCTAGGACCGTTCCTGGAGGTGTGCAAATAACGACTGGGTGTGGTGCTTAGTGCCGTGGTCTAGCTGACAACGGAGTGATCAGTCAAAGGCTGGACTTGATGATCTTAGAGGTCTTTTCCAACCTATATGATTCTGTGATTATGTGAAGTTCTAGAAATCTGCTGCATTGCCAAATCACTTTGGTAGTTCTGAATAGTATGTATAAAGTGATTAGTGTTCACTGGAGAAGAAATCATAACAACTTCCTTGTGAGAATTCTGTGATTTAATTTAACTTCATGACTCTTAGTCATGCGGTTCTAAATTAGTTTTTAGGCTTTAGTTCAGTTATTACTTGCTTAGAAATTAAATGCTTGTAGATGCTTAAGTGGGGTCTATTACATTGCATAGCTTGAAATAGATATACTACACATTGAGCTGTGATGATTAGGGATCTATAGCTCTTGTAACCTCTTTTGCATTCTCACTCTTTACTGCTTGATTAAGAAAATGTTTCTTTCAAATATATTTCACAAGTTAATAGATGGAGACATGTAGTGGATTTGCTCAAAATACAGTTTCCTTTGGAGAAGTGACTGTCTAAAATACCATGTAGTCCAGCTCTCTGTGCATAAGATGTTCATATACCTGAATTATTGCCTTCTATTTGATTTAATCATAATGATTTTGTTTGTCTTCTGCAAACCAAAAGCTACTGTTGGCTTCCAGTAATGATGTGTTTTGTGATAGGCAAATGGTAAAGAAAAACTGTGCTCCAAATATTTTACAAGCTAAAATTACTAATTAACACTAGTTAATATTGTGTTCTTCATGGAATTAAAGGAAATGCATTGTCCCTTGCCAGTGACAATATTTAAGTAAGATGCATTTTTCTTTTGCCAGCAAACATGTCTGGTAGATTTAGAGCTCAGATCTGTCTTTTCTCCTGCAGTTGAGAGTGCTGAAGTACATACCTTAACTAGCTTTTAATCAAATCCATGTATAATTTACAAGTTCCTCACGATGAGGAGAATAGAGGTTTTATCATTTTGCTATTTCCAGATTCTGCCATATCTGACACCACAATTTGCCATCTTCTGCTTCTCTGTCCAAGGAGTGCTTTTCTTCTCAGTGCCACTTGCTATGTACAAAATTCTACTAAAATTCCTCAAAATTATTACACGATAATTATGTAAGAAATCATCATAACTATGTCATTATTAAACAGAGTTAGAATTGTATCAACTAGTCTTCAATGCTAAAGGTAATGTGGTGATACCTTTTGTCAAGCAAGAATCCTGCAAAGTCCTTAGCACATGAACTATGCTGCATGCAAATAATGACACATTTATCCAGAATACTTCCCAAGAAACCTCAAAGCTGATCTGCAACCAGGAATTAGACTTTTCTTTGAAGTTCAATAGCTATATATTTATAAATAGACTTTTTTACCTCTCATAAAGAAATTACTGGAGACAATTACAAAAAGAACATAACTCAGATGTGAACCACGTTTTTAGGTATTTAGGATTGTGAGAGACTGAAATGTTGAATGTTAATGACTCAAAAGATTGGCCATTTGCAAAAGCTGTGGGTGATTTGCTGAGGCCAGGTTTTCACCCCACAGCCTAAAGGGAGTGGGAGAGTTTTTGGATGTGTGGGGATGAAACCTCTCATCTGATGTGTAAGAACAGCCCAGGTGCAGGGGGTGAGCATCCGCCACTGGACGATGACCACATGACTTTTAAATAAAGCAGTTTTAGATAGACTAGACTAGTTTAGATAGACAGACTTTTAGATAAAGCAGTTTAGCCCTGCAATTGATTGTGTCCTTGATAACCTGGGACTGACTGGCAAATAAGGCTAAAGGTATCCATCCCTTCTGATAAAGCATAACTGTCTCAACTATACTGGTGCGAGAAACAGCTGTCATGTGTTAAAAGGTGTTATAAACCAGCTGTCATGTGTTAGAAGGTGTTATAAACCATCAAAGACCCCTGATGCTCCCCCAGACTCATTTCTTGGGCCTTCCACCAGAGAACTGCACGTGGGTTGCTTCAGACAGTTTAAAACTCCCCCACAGTTGAGGTACATGGGTGTTGAAAGTACTTTGTTGATAGCAGATATATGCATGCCTACTCTAGAATTCTCCTTAAAGTTCCACTTACCCAACCAAAAAAAACCCCAAAGCTTTATGCATTTCTTTGTCACATTTGAGAAAGAACAAAAGCTCTTAATTGCAGATCCTCTTGGAAGCATCAAGATTAAAATATTGTGCTTCTCACAATGGGCTTTGTTGTGCTTCTCACTTGTAAATAAATTAATTCTCAGATTGAAAGAAATAGAAAAAGGAAGTGTCAGAATGCAAAAAATAATCTTGAACAGTAGATGGAAAAAAAAAAGGTAACCAAAAGTAGCTGAAAGTACAACTATATACACCTTTAAATTTATTTTAAAAAATTAAAAAGGTTTAAAAAATAGAACCTTTTCTTTTCTAACATTCACTCCAGAGATTTGTAAACTCATGAGTATTATATGATAATACAGATTTTATGCAAATGTTTTCTCTAAAATCTGAACAATAACAATAAATATTTTCTGTGCCAGTGTGGAATACCTGATGCTTGTGTAAGCACTTGCTCTATTCAGTTTTCTTTCTGACTCATAAGATTGGATCTGGTTTCTGTTACAGCTTAATTTGCATAATTCACCTCAAACCCCTGGTCACAAATGCTTCTACAAACAGCACAGTATGCAGTGTGTGATGTGAGTTTTAGTGAATTGAAATTCAGGCACTATTTTCTTCCCTAGTAAGATCACAACTAAAAGGACTTAATTTCCCAAGGAAAACAAGTCACCAGGGAAATATTTGCATTTTACAGTTTATGTAAACTACTTTATGCCCCAGAGAAAACTGAGTACTCTTCTTCCCCACAAGTCTTTAAAATTCCAACATATAACCCTGTAATTTGAGAAAGAATAGATCATTGCCAATGATTATTCATAAGTGTATCTATCATTCAGCATCATAGCTCATCAAAATTTATTTCCCAATTTTACATGGAGTTGAAACTCATTTGGAGTCCTGTATTTTCATGCTTAAAAATTGTGTTTATCCTGTGTTTTTCATTAATATTATGAAGGGGAAAAATATGAACATCACTTTACACTATAGAAAACTTGCCTAAGAAAGAATAGGATTGGTGGAAATGTAGTACATAATTCTTCTCATTTGACCAAAAAAATAGAAAAAACTTGGAAACGAAGACAATACAACTGTATACTGAAAAAAAAAAAAGAAGTAAACAGTATTAGTATATGCTTACTGTTAAAGTTACTTGTTGTATTTATTAGTAAAAGCTATAGGTTTTTCTATTTTTTCTTTTTTTCTTCAGGTCAGGTAGTAACTTGATATATGAACTACATGAAAGCTTCTTCACAAAAGATATAATAAGATCATACTAAACCCACAAACAAAAAGGAGCAGAAAAAAATTGGCAAAGGTTAATGAATTACACAATTGATATAACATATCTCTGTGAGTAACCTTTGCAACAGGTTAACTTCTGCCACTCTTTAAAAAATACAAAGTTTTGAAAGATATAAAATACCTCATATTGTTTTTAAGTTATTAGTAACTGCATTAATGCCTAGTATTTCCCAAACAACATTTTAAAGTGAATAAAGTATCAGACACCATCTACACATTTCCTCTTGAAGAACTTGATATACATATAGTAATGTTTCTCTCTATCTTTAAATTCTTTTTGTTTAGCCTTGTAAGCTGAGGCAGGAGAAATTACTGCAACAATAATTTCAAAAATATTTCAATAAAAAGGTTTTGTTTTCATTTGTTTATAATTGTAACTTTAACTATTTAGACTGCATCTCTCTTGAGGATAAACTGGTTTTTTTTGTTTGGTTGTTTTTTTTGATTTTTTTTTTTTACAGAGAAGTAAAACTGCCGTTCCCCAGAAAAATCCATTGTTTTGACAGTGTTAAAAATACCTATGAAGCCAAGATATTTGCAGATGTCTATGTGGCAGTCTGTATTAGCACCAGATATGGGAGCAGAGAAGTATTTGGCATTTGTATCCGAGTCTGACTGATGTTCACAAACATCCAAGTATTGGGTAACTAACTTCTTAAATGTACAGCAACCATTGAAAGGTCATTGAACCTGAGGTGGTGACAAATTTTTTCACCGTACTGCTCCTCCTAGGAGAACAGCATGTCTTGTTGGGCACAAGAAAGTCTTAAGTGGTTTGGATGTTAATGAATCAGCCTCTGAAATAGTTTCTGAAATGGAAACAGATTTCATATAAAAGAGAAGGGAAGACAGGTGGTAAAAGACTTACAAGAGAAACAAAGCTAAGGGATAACAAATGATGGAGAAAAATTAGAGATGAGACAAAAAATAATCCAATACCACAACAAGATAAATAGATTTTGCCAGCAAGTGTGTTGTGCAGCATTTCAAAAGCTCTGTATCCTGGTGATCTAAATAAGATACTTACCCAAAGCATGAGGTGGCTTCTTGGGGGTTTCCTACCCATAGAAAAAAGGATTCAGAAAGAATGGTTTATACCTATCATTGATCTTGGCACAAAGTCAAGATAAATAAAGGGTGCACTTTGGAATCCCTCCATGTAATAGCTGCAGACAAATTGATACCTTCACTCTGTTCAACATGAAAAGATCAGTTGTGACTGAAAAGAAAATAATTTTATAGGAAATATTCAGCTAGACCCACTCAGAATCTGTTCTTTTGCTGTCAACAGATATTCACAGAGCCCTCTCAGAAGGAATTAATGTCATCTTTTACCCATATTTTAGCCTAGTTTTTCAGAGTTATTTTTGCTATGTAAATAAATTACATAGTGTTTAAAACTTGTCAACACAACAAACCAATTGTTTTTACCAGATTATAATTTGCACATGTCTAACAGAGCTGACAGGCTTTCCTGGGATCTGAAGGAATTACTTTGAGGTTTATCTAAATTGGAACACTTCCTCTCAACTCTGTCAGTACAAAAATAAACCAACATCAAAACAGCTGTCGTGTTTGTTACTCAAATTATGTAAGTCAACTGACAATTGCTGGAGCCATCATTTACATCAATAACTTCTAAATGCTACAGTAGTAAGTAGTTAGAAACCACTGGTACTGTTAAACATTAAGAATCCATTAGGCAGCTACTACAGAGATGTTGAAATAATTAACTCAAGTGAATAGTAATAGTCTGTGGCTATCTAACCAACTACTTTCAGCATTTTAAAAAACTAATTTGGTGTCTTAGTTGCAGCATCTTTTTGGATTTGGATTTGAGTCCCAATTCATACTTTCATGCTTCTTTTGCTAGGTGGAAAACTTTTGGAGTGTTGGCAAGTCGGTTTCCCTCTTGTTTTGACCAGGAAGCAACCACAAAAGATGACGCTCAGCTTGTTGTCTCTGTGGCAGCTGCTCTTAAAATCTTTAGCTCTGTACTTGTATCATGAGAAAAAACAGGCAACAACCTAATAGAAAGAATAGGAAAAGTTTAGTAATGAAAAATTTTGATAAATAAAGTGCATTAAGGCTTTTTATTTGCTGAGTCTTTCAGAAAAACTGATTTTTCGTAAAGAGAAAATGTCGTTGATCTATTGAATTAAGGCCTCAGCTCACCAAAACAATACAATTTCAAGCTGTGGCCCTTAGCTTGACAAGGAAGAAAAGAAAAAAGAAGAAAAAGAAAAGAAAAGAAAAGAAAAGAAAAGAAAAGAAAAGAAAAAAAGAAAGTAAAGTAGAAAGAAAACAAAAGTGTGGCAAATATCCTAGAAAATCTAAAATAAGTCTGTAAGATACTGGATGAAAGGAAAATAAGAAAAGGAAGTAAAAATGGTCATGCTCACATTTTAATAAAGGGATAAAAATCAAAATATAAACATTTTGAAAAATGTTTGAAAAATAATATTGTTAATTATTTCTCTTGAGTGAATTTTGTGTGAAAATTGTCAGTAACATAAAAAAGTGTCAAGAAAAGAATTGTAGCACTGATTAGAACCCTCACTACTGCTTTTTTATATTGGTATAGAACAGAAGATTAAACTGGAACAAGCACTTCATTTCTTCTCCCTTTACAAAATGATTATTTTTCTACTTTGCCACTCAGGTTTATCTTAAAATCTTTGAGCCTTCGCAAATTAATGTAACAGTCTGCACATGAAGCTATGTGCTGAATGAGAAAGAATCACAATGGAGAATGAAATGGTGTAGTAGATCTGGGAATAAGTTTTCCATGTATAAGATCCCTACGGAATAGTACATTGTTTTGGTGGTTGTAGTTACAGAGAAATACAATCACATGACCTGCCTCAGAACGCTGTTTTTGCCACTGCCTAATAAGAAGTAACAAAATTTAAGTTTTCCTACTCCTTATTGTACAATTGATGTGTATAATATAAGATTTAGATTTTGTTGTCACTTTCCAATTTTGTCTTTCACAGAAACTAAAGATTGCTTTTAATTCCCCTTTCTTAATATTATATAGTCTTACTGGGACAGAGCATTTTTGTCCAAAAGCAATTAAAAATATAAAGCAAGATGAATATTTTTGTATTTTGAAAAGAAGATGCAATCTTTTATTTCTTTAAATTATTTTAATGACAGTAAATTTACAGAGAACATGTCAAAAGAGGTCAAAGTCATTTTCATATCAGAGAAGAATTTAGAGAAAAAAGGGGTTTTTTGTGTTTATAAATTTAACATACTTAACGCTAACAGGTCAAATAAAATAAAAGTGTGACTCTTTATCCCAGGACACTTATTCCAGTCTGCCTACAAATTACCACAACTTGATCTAGCTTTCAGTGAAATCAAAGACAGCGTGAGCATGTGTTAGAATGGGTTATGGCTATTTTATTATTATTTTATTTTTATTTTATTTTATTTTATTTTATTTTGCTATTAATTCCATGGTATTTTTTTATTTTAAGGTAGCATGGTAGAAATTTAAACTGAAAAGGACAGATTAAAAAAAGCCTTTCTTTTTGGATGCAGTGTTAAAAAGCTTATTGCCTTGCCTTGCCTCGCCTCACCTCGCCTCGCCTCACCTCGCCTCCCCTCCCCNCCTCGCCTCGCCTCGCCTCCCCTTGCCTCCCCTTTCCTCCCTTTTCCTCCCCTTTCTCCTTTCCCTTTTCCTCTAACTTTCCAAAAAAATTGCATTGTTTTTTATCTAATGTTTAGAGTTTGGCTTTGTTCCTGAGTGACCAAATATGTTTGGTCATGATTAAGTCTATTTTATGAAGTAACAGAAATGTTCATAATAGAGCTGTTTGCAGAAAGAAAGATCTACAGATATCTAATGCATGTGTGCACTGCTAACACAACATAATTATTTGGGAATCTAAAACCAAATAATTAATTTGTTTGTGTTGTTTAAAAGATCAATAGAATTCTTTGAAGCAGCCCGGTAACTGGCTGAAATGTAAGACATTACTGGAACAAGTATTTTATTTCAGTTTTTAGTCACAGAATCCCAAGATGGACTACAGTTTTGGAATTTATTATTCGGGCCCTTTCTGAGCCCTCAGAAAAATCTTGTCATGTATTATAAGATGTCATATCTTGTCATGTCTATAAGACATAATACTTCATCCAAAGTACCTTTGGTTCTATAATGCTTGTGGAAATATTACTTTACATAACATGGCTTCTTAGCACTAAGGGTATAGAATTTATCCATTTTAAATTAGTTTTCAATATATACTGATAGAATCCTTTCACTTCCTTTTCTTTTTTTTTTTTTTTTTTTTTTTTTTTTTTTTTTTTTTTTTTTTCTGAAACTATCATTTTTGCTTTATCATTTTGAACTACAGAAACAGATTCTGATGTTCCTACCTGGCTTAGGAAATACAATTCTATCAGATGTTTGATGGATCTTGTTACTGCTCAAGGACACTCATCTAGAAGGGAAAAAAAAAGGCCAAAAGATAAATGAGAAACCAATACAGAGAGGGCATGGAATAGGATTAAAATAGGGATTGAAGGGAAAAGATGATATGACTTTGAAATGTTGCTGTCTAAATGACGATATAATGGCATGCTGTTGATTGTCAAAGAGTGTACTTGACTGAAATACAGTTCTAACCTTAGTAAACTGACTCTGCTATGGATTAATGAACCGCATTTCAATAATTCATTTAAACTTTACAAATTCCAAAAATTTCTATTAGCTGGGATTGCCTTCTAGGCACGTGTCCTATCTGGTAAACAACTGCTTTAGAACTGATTTCTTGCAGCTCTTACCAAAGAAACCAAAAACTCTACTTTTTTTTTTTTTCTAACTGTAATAATGGAGTATAAACTCTCTTGTCAGTCTCCAATTTACCTTTGTTCTTCGTAATGATAGAGGTTGTTTTGAATAGATGTTTCTTTCCAGTAAAAAGCAAACCAAAATACTGCAAACAAAGAATGTCCATTTTCAAATTCAGAGCAACTCAAATGCATTTGCCTGCTGAACAGCTCCTTATCCTCAAACCTGAACTCCTTTTTGAACAGAAGTAGTTTCTAGCATGACCCATTTTGTCATTGACATGTCACTTAGCCTTTTTGAAATGACAGTTTCTATATGCCCTTCATACTACAGTTATTGCAAAGCTGTTTTATTTTATTCAGAGCCCCCATCATTGTTTTGATTCATTTTTATCACTACTGGCCATCCCTGTCAAAACTTCCTAGGCCTGAAAGTAATCTTAGGAGGACTGGCAGAAGTAAGATTGAAGTCCATTACAATTTTGTTCTTCACTTTAAATACTTTAAAGTATTTGGTCATTCGCTTGAGATACATGATTACCTAAAATTCTTCATGCAAATAAAGACTGAATTCACAGAGTAGATGCATTTTCAAATTTACTGGTAAGCCATTTTTACAGAGAACATACAGAAATGGATGAGAAAACAGAAAAAAATATTTTCTAGAATTTTAATTCTGTTGAGGATACTTCTACAGTCATGTAACACATAAAACATTCAAGTATTGAATAGATTGGATATGGGTGTGCATGCAAATACTTTCCTTTTACATACTTAAAGATTTTTAACTGTCTCAATATGAATGTTAGTGTACGTATTGTACCAGGAATATCTTTGTACATTAAAATTTCCTAGCCTGAAGCAAAAATTTCAGAGAACACCTGATACTGTATTCGTCCAAGAAGCTCAAGCCCATTTCCATAATATAAGAAGTTATGATAGTAATCCTTAGTAGGAACAAAAACAGTTGAATGTGCAGTACGTTCACAGTTAGTGAGTGTAAATACAAATAAAGTCACATGCTAACAACACAAACAAACAAATAAATAAAAAAAAAAGAAAAATGGACTCAAAAGAATAGGTTTTAATTTTACTTATGATCATAGAATGATAGAATGCTTTGAGTTGGAATGGACCTTAAAGCTCATCCAGTTCTAACCACCCTGCCGTAGGAAGGGACATCTTTTACTGGACCAGATTGCTCAAAGCCCTGTCCAACCTGGCCTTGGACACTTCCAGTGTTTTTACTGCTATTCTCCATACTATATACACACCAAAGCAAAAAAATTGTTCCACTCAGAAAGCCATAAAGAACTTGATCAATTTCAAGTATATGTGTAATTCAAGATTGGATGCTTGCCCAAAGGTGTGAATAAATATAAACTACGTTCATTAAAAGGAAATGCTTTTTAAATGTAAAGGACTCAGGTCAATTAAACAAGCCAGAGAATTTTAGTGCATATAAATTTAGTACATCTAGTACTTATTCTGGTTTAGCTATGAAACATTAGATTTACTAGGAAATACCACTTAAAGTGGTTGATGTTTTGTTAAAATACATTACATCTTTCTAGTAAAGTATTATGAAGTATTTGGATACTGTGTCTAACTTTTAATGAGACAACAGGTCTTTCATCTTACTGCCAGTAAAAGATGCAGACTTGTAAGCACCATTTTTCATTTCTATCTTTTTTTTTTACCTTACAATTACTCATAGATTTCTTACCTTCTGCTATCATCATGTTAGAACAAAGATGTGGGGGAAAAAAAATATGAATGTGACATCTCTTCATCTGTTTGGAACTAATAATACCTTCATAGCAAACAGTTGTTTTGGTACATGCTGGATACTGATGTAAAATAACAGTGGATGAAAACATATGGAATAGTTACCTAATTTGTGTGTGCATTTCCTGACATAATTGGGTCATTCTTGCAAGGTTTCCAGAATAAATTAATTCAGAGGGAAACTGTCAGTTTATTTTTTAAATAAGAATGTTTGCTCTATAAACCAGGAAATAAAAATAGAATATTTAGTTTCTTTGAATAAAATTGTCACAGTTGAATGATACTTTAGTCTTTTTATTACTGTCATTTTATTAACTTTCTATGCTCTAGAAATATATTCAGTTCTCAGTAGAAAGCAGTACAACATATTCCATAAAAACTAGCCAAAACTCCCTATCCAGCTCATGAATATGCAATATTATAGATAGGACTGTAAATCTTCACCTAGGCGGGAGAGCCTCACCACCTCCGTTGCTGTGCTGCCTCGCAGGGTTTCTCTGGCCCCTCCACACAAGCTGCCCCTCTAACAGCTGAAGTCTGCTTGCTGTGCTCCTGCTCACCAGCTCTACGGAGGTCTCCACCTCTGCAGATGTCTAATAACCCAATCTTCCCTAATCAGCAGTCCAAAAAATATAACTACTCACCTACTGGAGAAGAAACACTGAAGGTTCTTCCTTCTCAATGCACTCTTCACGAAGACCTGTATCCATGAGGTGGGAACAAATGCACAAACACTGCCATGCTGATGACACTATTCAGCACATGTGAACCTGTGAACCTAGACAAAGCACAGGTATGTCCACAGGTTCTTAATGCTGTCAGGGTTCAGGCAGCTATGTATAGCTAGAAGACTTTAGGAGACTGTAAAAGCTTTAGTTTGCATTAAAAAATGTACTCTGCTCTGAAGCCAAGGAGGGTAATGGTAAACTTTCCCCAAAGGGAGGTCACAGATTTTCCAGGTAACATAGGCATATATGAAATGTATGTTCTTAAGGGTGAAAACAACATTTCAGCAAATATAAAATTATTTTGTACTCCACATTTATACAGATTAAGACATTTGTAAAATGAATAGACAAATATCATAGGTTTCTTAATTGCTAAACTTATGAAATTAATTTACAGTTGTAGCAAACAAACAAAAAGGTAAAAAAACCTGATTCTTTTCTGTGTTTAATTTATTTTTCATTTCATTTGTTAAATGAGATAAAAGATGCAATAAATACATTATAAATAGGGTAAGGATATTATTAGTAACTACCAGAGAGTTGAAAGAAATATCCCAGTCTAAAAAGCCAAGCTCACTGTGTAAAGGAAAAAAATAAAATAGCATTGAATACCTTGAAATGTCAAAATGAAGCTAAAGGAATTGTGATTACTGTCTTTGCTATTTATGACCAAATAAATAGCAAATGCATAAAGACACATTAGGAAATGCATTAAGACCCAATATTTTCTGATTTTATCAGTGTTGTAAGTCTTCTGCATTTTTTTCTGAAGTGAGCAAATAGTTTACCTTGCGTCACTTAGTTTGGGATTTCATAGCCATGTTATTATAAAACAGTGGCAGATAATGTTCAGGGCCAAAGAAAAAGAGTCATCATTCTACTCTTTGCAAATAAATGTGTGTATGTATAGGTATATAAATGCGTATATCAGTTAGGGAATTCTAAATCTGTAATGGAAGTGTTCAGAAGACTGATAAATAATGGCCAGTTTTAAATTTTTAAAATTAACTTCAGTAAATTATTTTATTATTAACACTTCATGCTAGTGGTTGTCTTACACATTTTTGATCATTGTCACTATGTGGTCGAAACCATTAGTTCTCAACCATATCTCAAATTTACTCAATTAATACTATTATTATAATGCCCTCAGCCCACTATACTATGGAAAAACTGAAACAAGCCCTTGGGTCACAAATAAATCATCCTGACCACCAGTAATTTTGTAGAAAAGTGCTACTTTCAAATGTTTGAGTCAATTTTCCTCCCTATTAAGAAATAATTTCCTGAAATGTTTGAGAATAAGTGTCCAGTTACTGATATTATCTGAGAGAGGAAGAAAATGAAGAGTATTCATAATATTTTGCTGTGAGATAAAGATCTTTTTTACCTCTACAGGCATGTCAGACCAAAAAAAAAAAAAAANAGGCTTATAAGAAAAAAAAAAAAAAAAAAAGATAAAAAAACATAGAGGGCAAAAAAAAACATAGAGAGGAAAAAAAAACATAGAGTGGAAAAAAAAAAAGCCCTGTAAAAACTCGAAACAACACACCAGAGATAGGAATAGTTCAGTACCTACTACTTGTACTTTTGATTGGAGTAAGATTCCAGATATTGTGGTAACTAGGTTGCGAAATATAGAGCAGAAATTGTGGAAATTGTGCTGTCATTTTCACTATTGCTTCTTTCCTACATGGGAAAATTCCTGAGCACTTCATTTAAAGGTAGCACTGAACACTTCATTAATAATAGCACATTGCATGTTCTTTAAGAAAAGGTTTAGTCAGTTACTGCGTTGGGTAAAAGGCCTGTTTGGTTCAGGTGGGAGTGCTGAGGTACCTCCCCTGGGGGGCAGTTTTAAGACCATGGATCATGCAGTTCTCTGGTGGAAAGCTCCAGAAATGAGTCTGGGGGCGCTTCAGTGGTCATTAGTGGGTGGTATCTTTGTGTGGCCAGTGATAGGTGAGCCAGGAAACTGTGCTCTTTAAGAACTTAGAGAGACAGTGACCGTGGACATGAATGTGAAGGTTACAGAACAGTAATTTCCATCTTAGGTATGTATCAAACAACACATTATTCAACATGGAATCATAAAGATATTTATTTTCTATCTCGAGAAGATCAGGATACACAGATAAGAGAAAGCTTGAAACTGCATTTTTTTAATACAGAGTGCACAGACTAAAGCCAGTGTGAATATGTTTGATTATTTCAGAATTGGAATATGCTTCTTCATGGCTTCAATTTAATTTATGGATTTTTTGCATGGCTAATGCTTTCTGGACACTTGTGATGAGTGCATGTGTATGAAGAAAGAAATAGATATATATATGAAGAGCTGTCTTACCACGACTACACTTCACCTAAATACTTACAAGTTTTATTTCTTCGGTGCTAGATAAAAAATGTAAAGTTACATAAAACTTCCAAAGCTGTAATGAATTGAAATTATAATCTAAATAACATATACAGGTCCCTTGTGACACAAAGGGAGAAATACAGAATTGAAACATAAAGGACACCAGACATTTTGTAAATATAGTCAAGGAATTAGTGTCCCTAGGATTGGAAGATACCAGCAAACTGTGTAAGTGAAGTACCTCAGTGGTTATTTGAACCATTTATTTCATATATGATGGGAAGAGTTATGATATATTGAAAGTGTTGAATTTAGACGGGAAGTTAAAATTAGCCCCAGGCTATGCCTAGAGCTTGTAATATCACAGACACACCTTTAGAGCAGCCACAAAGTTTCTAGACCTCAGAATTGTGAAGAAAGTTTTCTAAGTGTTAAATGACTGCAATATAACAATTATAGTGGGTCAACTGCAGACTGAGAGCCTGAGGCTTGGTTTATATTACAAAGTTTTGCTGCCAAAGCTGTATCAGCCTGTGCTACAACAGCGACAACAAAGAAAACAGCAGAAACCCTGTGTGACACCTGTAGGCTGGGGAGTCCTCCACGTAACTGTGTCCACAGAAGAGAATTTATGGCTGCCCACAGCAATGCATTGCAAGGCATGTAGGAAGGTAGAAGTGATATAGTTCAGTAACAGGAATGTAGTGATGATTGTCAAAGTGTAAACATGTAGAAAAATCTGGATTGGTATGGACACAGGGTGACCGGGCCCCCTGGGACCCGCTTAAGTTTTGCTGTCCATAGAGTTTGCAAAATTCACTCTGAAAACAGCTTCTAATTGGGAAGTGCAGTTTTCCCCAGCTGCTGTAGTCGCAAGTCCAGACACCCGCCCAAAGCAGCCCTTTCCAAAGCGGAGCCTCTGCTTTCAGCAAGTACTGCCAGGCCAAAGAGGGAGTCTACTCAGGTGCCCTGACCTTCTAAAGGGACCAGCACCTCCTGACTGCCCTGCAATTCCAGTTCTGATCACGTCGACGAGTGGAAGAGCAGTGACAATGGACAGCTTGTTCTATTTTGCAGTTCCAGGCTGGACAGACTGTTTGGTCCAGAAGCCTTAAAATTTATTGGAATTATACTCTGGTGATACTACTTCTTATCTTGACTCTTTGTTCATTGAATTATAATAGAGTTAAATTAAAACCCGTCCCTGTCTGCAAAACTAACAGGAATCTTTACCCTGGAAGACATGACAAAATATATTCTAGGTCAGACTGTGTGGGTCTGCCTTTTACCTACACATCATGGAATTTTATCAGTAATTGGCACAGATGACAGTATAAATGTTACTACTGCAATATAAAAATCTCTACAAAGAATGGAAGAAAGGAATAATAATAATAATAATAATTTTAAAATTGAATATATTTCTATGTAAAATCATACAAGAATTAAATGAAAAAAATAGAATGTCATTCTTAGTTCTTCGTAATGTCATATCAGGGCAATGACATGTTTACTAAGATTTAGCCTACCTGCTTTCTAGTCTCCATATTTTTGAAAATGCGACATGAGATATAAGACAACATGGAGAACAGCTCTGATTTGCAGAGATGTCAGACAGACTTTCTGATAGAGAGGATAAAAGTGAAGTTGATGCCTACAGGGGAAACGAGAGAGGGGGAAGAAAACAAGACTTAACTTTAAAAAAAATCAAAAAATAGAAAGTAGAATTGTAATTTCTGTCTGGATTAAAATAAATATGTGTTCAGAGAAATTGAGATTAGCTACAGCTCAGAGCATAACAGTGAAGCATTAAATATTCTATTGTTTAAATTTTTGAGAAAAAATGCCTAAATATACCTTTGGTCAGAGTCATAGATATGATGCTTGTTCAGGGAATGGAGGAGATCTAGAAAACAGAGTGTTTTTTTACCTACTTTGTAATGAATTTTGTTGAATTATCTACCAATTTAAGAATGTTGTAAGTAAAGATGTGCAATGCGTAGCACACATATATATACATCTATATGAACATGCACTTCTACTTACTGATATTCTCTCAATAAATTAGATGGCTAGCTTTAATCGACATGTCTAATAACAGTCTAATTTCAAAGTTTATATATAAAAGTACAGTGATGGAGGGGAAATCTAGAATTATTTCTCTAATTGTTTTGTGAGCATGCTCCCCTTTTTTTCATAATGGCTACTCTACTATATTGAGACTAATTTATCAAGAACATCATGTACATATCAGAACAGACACTAAAACACATTTCACTCACAGCAACAACAGTGCCTCTGAGAATGGCAGACATTTTTTATTAAGGTATACTGTAAACCATGCCAAACCAAAAATACTCTGATAAAATGAAAGACTTTCCTGGGTAAGGAGAAAAGAATAAATATGTGATTTTTATTTTTAAGAAGGCTTTAACACTGTCTTTAAATATGGCCCAGGTGAAATCACTCCACATTTTCAATCATTTTCAATTAAAAAGAAAAAGCAGAAGAAGATATATGAAATATAAGGGATCATAAAATGAGATGCTTTTGTAAGGCTAGTCACATTTTTTGATGGGTCAATTGTAGCATCATATATGAGATACAGGAGGTAAATAAACTGTTATGTTCTCTAGTGTTGATTAAAAAAGACAAAGGTTGAGGTTTTTCTCCAATATAAAACTTTTTCAAAAGATGAAGAAATTAGAGAGTAAAATGACTGAAAAAAATTAGAAAATATGATGCATGATGAAAAGGTGAAGAAGATGTTCACGTGGGGAAAGAAAGAGCAGGGTGACATATTTTGAAAATGTAAAGAGTTAATATAAAGAAAGTAATCAATCATTTGTCATACCCACTGTGTGGGTAGCTCATGAGGAAATTGTTTAATTTTCAAACCCATAAAATTCATGTTAGCAATTCCAACTATAAGGAATGTTTAGTGATCTAGGGAGGCTGGGAAATTCCCCATGTGAGATATTTTAAAAAGCATGCCAGACAAACATCTACCATTGACTTTTTATATAAAGTATCAAAAGAGTTCCCACAGGACACTTCTCATCAGAAAATATATAAACATTAAGGTCTCTCTTTATGTTCTCGTTGTTCTTTGTTTCACATCAAGTAGGATGCGTATTCATCACTTCCATATCCTTTGGCAGTGAGAGGAATTTCTTGGAAATGTGTTATGAAAATGTATTGGCTTCGTGCTTTTCTCTTGTTTCCAGTAGAAGTTGCCTACCCAATTAATTATTGTGTAAAATATGTTCTTCCCCTTGAGTGCGCTTGAAAATAAAATGATCGTACAGTCATTCATATAGAAAGAGTTTAGAAGAGTCAGTGCCTATGTATATAGTCAGTGGTGATAAAGCCCTGAAAAGAAATTCCAGGAAGATAAACAGACTCACAAACCCCCAAAAGTCAAAAATAGCAAAGCCATGCATCACTTGGGCATCTCCATGTTGAGACTTCAAACGAGTTTGATGTCAAATGAAGTTTGAAAGTCGTAACATTTCACAAAAATTCTTTAGAAACTGTAGGCTAGTTTTGAAACCCTACAGCAAGGGCCAGAGCAATGTAGCAGTGAAGAGTCTCCAGGATTGGAATGTTAAGTGAAGAGACCCTGTGAACAGCTAATTGTTTGAAGAGGTTCAAACAGAAGCTCTATTAGGGTATAAGGTTAAATAATAAGTTGGTGATAGCTAAAAAGATGAAAATATAACCCAGAGTAACCTTAGATGATTATGCAAAAAAACCACAAACCCAGGAGAATTTATATAACTACGTATGATAATATAACGAACTGGACCAAGATCAGCACATGCACACTAGGAATTTTGTCGTCGGCATGATCAAGTATGAGTGACCAATCACCTCTGTTAGTATGATTCTTGCCTCGTTACCTTTTTGTGTAAAAGAATGTACTTGTTTCCTAGGAGGTGAGCCAGCTGTGTTGGATGCCTGGCATCCAATTCTGAGGAATTGTAAAAAAATAAAATATTTTGACTTGGAGAGCTGATCAGCTCTTGCAAGCCAGGTGAAAGAATCCTGCCTTAGGAGCAAAAAGTTGAAAACAGATCATAAATTTTGCGGGAGCACCTCCCCTTTGGCTGATACCTGTCAGGCTCTAGCCTCTTGTGCTCTTATTTTCATGCCTTACAGCACAGCACCTTGGCTGCAGCAGGTATGTCATTACCTTCCCTACTGGGTTTGGGGAAGACTTGGTCAACATCCGGTCACCTCTGGGGCGAAGGGGTCAGAGTGAGTAAGGGACTCTTTATACTGGAAGCTGGAGTGGGTCTGCAGCACTGGCAGCTTGCATATACGAGTGGTACCGACTGGGGAGCCTGGCATTCAAGGACAGCTGCTGGGCAGAGGGGGTGTCTGAGCCCAGCTACTGGAGGGATAGATAGATAGATAGACAGATAGATAGAGAGATAGATAGATAGATATCTATATATAGATATCTTAGATAAATCAACAGAGCAGGAAAACATTCTATACCATAAAATGGTCTAAACTTGAAAATTCTTATAATCAAATTCTGTGTATCATTGTAGAGAAATACATCAGTTTCTCAACTACTTAGCATGCCATTGTTTTTTTCTTGATATTGAAGAAACATGCAATGTTTATCAACATGCAATGGTGTTTGTTCATTACATTGATTTTTATTACAGGATCTCACAATTTGAAATAATTATGAAAGAAACAACAGAAACAGATTTTTGATTGTTCATTGTTTGTGGCATCTGTAGGAAATATGTCGGCTTGACATCAACTGTTAACAAGCCTTATTTAAAATTTAGAGGAAAACAGTTGTAAATTATAAACATTGTCTATAATAGAGCTTTGTAGTTTACATAATTATATTCTGTGAAAGAAGGGAGGCAAGCTTGGTCTGACTTCATTTTTCCGTTAGAAAAGATTCAACTGTCTTCATCCCATGATACCAGCTGCACTGTGCTTTGTATGAGATCACTGTGCTTAATTTCAATAGCCTGCAGAAAGAGTTTATTTTTTAAGTCCTGTCTTTTGCAGATGTGCCAAGGGAAAGATAATTTTGGTTTCTCTAATCATATGCAGAAAGCTAGCCCTGTTCTCAAGCTTTACTTTGCATGGTGCTTCCAGAATAGCCTGTATAGAAATCATAGTTTCAAATTGAAATACATTTTAAGCCAGTCTGTGTCCCAAAAGGATTCTCCAAAAGTACTTAGAATTTGTACTAAATATGAATATTTTTTTTTACTCACGGGTATACTAAATGCTATTTGAAAAGGATGTGTGTATAAAGACTTTGCAAATATAAGACCAATATATAAAGAAAATGGTATTAACCGGTAATGACAGGAACATAAAATTTGACTCAACAAAACTTTTATATACAACACCCCTTGTACTTTCATCAAGAATTTTCATTGGAGCACTAAGTGCAGCTTTACAGCGAATGCAACAGAACAAATTATCCTTTTTCAAGATGAATTCTCATCTTGCTATTCTAACTTAGGCTAAATGCTTATGAAACAAAGTCTATGAATTTGAAAACTTTTAACTCCTTTTGATTATCTGAAGGAATAGTGTATGTATTTCCCTCTTCACAAATGCTTAAAATTAAGCCCATAGTTTTATTTCATGTTTCCATTAGACAAAGGAATGTCTCGGAACTGCAATTCTGTCCTGTGAATGTTAAATGAAGGTTCTAAACTTCTGTCTTTGCAATACAGATGCTCAATTAAATAATTTTTTGCTCACAAATGTTACTCATTTCAACTGAAAATCAATTTTAGATGAGTTATTTCCTAAATTTTGGGGAAAATTGGCAAAGTGTTAATTAATTAACTAAATTGCCCAATTGTCAAAGCATTTAAGATATTCAAAATGTAAAACTATCACATTTCATTTGAATAAATTAATTATCAGTAACAATATTAAATGTACTAAGATAAAAATAATCTCTGTGATTTTTTTTTTCTGTATGGCAAATAAATATTTCTGATTGTATCTTTCCTTTTTTGAAGGCAAATTTATTACTGTTTATATTAACAACAATCAAACTTTCAGTACATATGCTTGAAAATAATTTGAAATTATCTGGTTAAGATAAGGAAAACAGATTAGATTAAAGAAAGAGAGAGCAATGGAACATTCAGTCAATTTTATTGTATGGTTCAGACAGTAAGACAGACCTGCACCTAGTGGCAAAAAACTCCAGAAAATTCCCAACAAATATGAATAGCAGCAGTAAATGCAGCTATATATAAAATACACTACAATCATAAAATTATTATGTGAAAATACTACATTAGCTTGTGCAACATCAAAGTAACAAAGTAAGCTTTCTAATCTTCAGATATTATTTGTGCCTTGAAATGAAGGAGCAGAGAAATAATGAGACCATTTTTTAATGTTAATCCTTTCTTAGAAGATTAGAAAGTAAAACTACCCAAGCAGATCCTGACTATTTCTTAGAGCAAGCCTTTAATCACATTATAATGTAGCTGAACAGAGCTTGGTCGGGTGCTTATTTAATTATAATTAAATGCTTGCAACACATGTGTCAGTGACAATATCCCTATTGCTAGACATCAACACTAGGATATATGTCTAACGATGATTCCAGACCGAAGCTGTTGGGAAGTGTCTTGAACATAGTCGCCGATGGACTATATCTGAGAAAAGAGATTGCAAAATAAAAAACCCAAACAAAACACCCTAGTATTGTATTACCAATGATTGGGAAAAGTGCCGGAGTGACAGCCTGAGATACCTATAGACTTTATTAGTACATAGATTTATCATTGAGAAAATTTCTCTAAATTGAAGCATTCTCTGCATTTTATATTATTACTCTCAAAAGTTAAAAGCCCTAGTCTAGTTTAGGTAGAATAGGTATTCCAATCTGAATTCTATAAAGATGCTACATTTACTGTTAAATTTTCCACCATCCTATGGTATAGCTCCTTTCATTTTTATTCAGAAAAAAAGATTGAAATATCTTAGTTTAATCCAAGTTTTAAATGTGGATATTTGAAGTTTTGCATATGATTCTCTTCCAGCTTCAGTAATAACCTGTAGGTTTTTTTATAAAATCATTTTACTTCCCCGAGGACTAAACTGTTGCTGTGTCACATGGAGACAGTGGGTTTGATAGTGACATAAATAAAGTTAGTGAAACAGCAAAGAAATGACACAAAATCTGGCAGATCAGACAAATGTATGTGTAAGTAGACTATATATATATGAGCTATAATCAATATACAGAGTATTTGAATCAACTGTCTATTCACCATTGCTTAATGCACCTAAGACATGGTCTATGCTGAATTGTCTAATGGGGTAGACAGCTCTTTCAGAAAAGTCTATGGAGAACTTCCTACAGGCTAGCAGAAGCGTTAAAGGCTTACTTTGAAGGATGACATCTGGTAGTCACTGATCTACAACAGCTCAGCACCTACTACTGAAGGCCGGATATCCCCTAATTATCATGTGAATGACACCAAAAATGCTCTGTGTGCCTTCTTCAGATAAAAAAGTCATTCCAAGGAAGGTAAAGTTTCTTTTCATATTTCTGAATTGCCTCACTGCAGCATCATTCAACCCTACTTGGAACAGTACAAACAGGTGATAGTCTGCAGTCTTTACCAGGCTTGGCACCTCCCTGTGACATCACATATGTAAGCTCCCAGCAGGCTTTAATTTTCTCTAGAGGTATTGTCTGGGCAACAAATAGGCTCTTTGGTGCCTCTTGGCAAGGAGTGTCCCCTTAGAGAGTTACTAGCATACTGTTCTGGTAACAGTAGCTGTAAAGCACGTGGGTTGTTAGACCAGTTTTCTATGGCTCGTCTTTCCTGGTTCTAAGCCTGATACTAACTCTCCTTTCATTCTCCAACCCCAAGGCATCTTACCTGTTATGTACTGGCACTTCAGGAGGAAGGAGAGGATTCCTCCTGCTATGAGCAGGGACAAGAGTTCAGTCTCCGTTCTCTGGTGGAAAGCTCCAGAAAGTCAAGGAATAATTAGAAGCAATCTTTGCAAAGTTTGAAGTCAGGGTTCTCACTCAGCTTCTGACATTTGTGGATTTGACAGGTGGATCATTTGGTGGATAAGAAAATGGCAGGACGGTCGCACTCAAAAGGGTTGCAGTCTGTGACTTGATATCTGGAAGAATGTCAATGACACTTGGTGTTCCTCAGAGGTCTGATTGGGACAAGAATTATTTAATTTTTTGTCGGGGACATGGACAGCGGGATTCAGTGCACAGCAAGTTTGTGGATGACATCAACCTGTGTGGTGTGGTTGACACTCTAGAGGGATGGGGGGGAAGTGATACCATCCAGAGGTACCTTGACATGCTAGATAGATGGGCCCATGCAAACCTCATGAAGTTAGCAAGGCCGAGTGCAAGATCCTGCACCTGGGTTGGGACATGCCCAGCACGAGTACAGACTGGGCAATGAGTGGGTTGAGAGCAGCCCTGCAGAGGACTTACGGGTATTAGCAGCTAAAAATTTTATGTGGGCTGGCAATGTGTGCTTGCAGCTCAGAAGGCCAACTGTATCCTGAGCTGCTTCAAAAGAAGCATGGCCTGCTGGTTGAGGGAGGTGATTTTCCCCCTCTACTCCTTTCTCATGATGTCACTTGGAATACTTGATCCAGTTCTGAGGTCCGTAACATAAGAAGGACATGAACCTATTGGAACAAGTCCAGAAGAAAGTCACTGGATCAGTAGAGGACTGGAGTACTTCTCCTATCAAACCTCTAGGTTTTGTTCAACCTAAGGAGGGGGTCTGGGGACACCCTCTAGAACATTTGAGTACCTAAAGGGACCCTAGAAAAAAGCTGGAGAGGGACCTTTTAAGAGGGCATATAGTGATGAGAAAAGGGCGATGGCTTTAAACTGAAAGGGGAGGTTTTGATAGGATATTAGGAAGAAATTCTTTACTGTGAGGGTGGTGGGGCACTGGAACAGGTTGCCCAGAGAATCTGTGGGTGTCCCATCCCTTGAAATGTGCCTAAGCCGAAGTCTCAGGGAACAACTTCAACTTTGCATGTCTTGGCTCTCAGGAGGGTCTTCAACCACACTGCTGTGGTTACACAGCGATGAGGTGGAGCTTCAGTGTTGAATATTCAATACCATTATGGAATTGTTGTGGGCGTGGCAGGGTTGGGGGGCTGGGGAGGTGCAGTTTTTGACAGGGAACACCGAGACACTGGAAGTGGAACTTTTTTTGGTTTGCCCTGTTTGCAGATGGGGAGTGGTATTTTGCCCCTTAAAAACAGGGAGCAAAAACACAGGGAGCTCTTCTTCCTGGCTGCAAGACCCCAAAAAGCTTTCCCGACGAGACTATTAAAAGAGCTTACAGTTTTTGATGTACTCTGAATTAGATGCGTGGAAGAAATATTCTCAAGAGGTCAAAACAATATCTGGCCTTTTTTCAAAGGGGAGCACGTGCAGTTACTTGGGAACAGTAGCCATCTTGTTTTGCTCTTGCCTTTTTTGCTTAAATGATGCCCTCTCTTTTACAATTTTCTCTTTATTGCTGTGTTTATTGCTATCTTCTTTTGTAAATTGTGATTCTGATATTTTTAACTTCTCATAGTTTGTTTTTCTTTGTTTTTCCCCTTCACAGTTGTGGAGGAGGGAGGGGGGCATTCAAGCAGTCTTAACCTTTTCCACACTGAGGTTTTTATTCCTTTAAAACCATTACACACGCAGTGTCTTCTGGAGGGAAAACTCAGCCAAATGTAAGCAAGCCAGGAAGTTCCTGAAGTGCACTGATGATAAATTTCTCCTCCAGCCACTCAGTTTTGCATTTTCTGCAAGCTTGATGAGAACATCCTCTGTTGCAATGTGCAGGTCATTACTGAAGAGCTGAACAGTATTGGACCCAGTACTCACACTTGGGATACACCACTATTTACTTGTCTCCAACTGGACTTTATGCAACTGTTCACAACACTGGAGGTGCTGCCAAACAATCAATTTTCAGTTCACCTCACTGTCCACTTACCTGAACAGTACTTTCTCAGCATAGCTAAAATTCAAAGTTATAAAAAGGAGAAATAGAGTGCTGGCATGGTTATTTTCATTCTTTTCTTCTGAAGTAGTTACAGAATTTGGATTTCATATTTAGAAGAGCTTTCTTTTCTCTTTTTCTTGACTAAATAATTCTCTTTAGTAAGTGTTTTCTCTCAGGTAGAAATTGGAGAACTACCATAGAGTTGTCAATGATTTGATCTGAAAGTCCTACGCATACCAGAAAAAAAAAAAAAAAAAAGAAAAAGGACCCAATATCATCTACATGAGTCTAAAAATAATAACCTTGGGTGTTATTCCTTACTTATAAATCAAAAACTATAGCATAACCTTGGAGCAAGCATGAATGATGCTTTAGACTTTTATTCCTACCCCACAAAGTACAGTCTCTTGTCCCTTGGTTTGTTATTTAGTTACAGGACAAAGACAAGTAACCAAAGACATAAAGCAATTGTACATTGATCTCATAGCAAAAGAAGAAAAAGCTTTCTAAAAGTCTGCAGCGTTTTTGGGTGTATCTTTAAAACAAAAAGTAGACTTTATTCTTTGATTTTTTCAGCTAGTTACATGGTCAGACATTTCAAGACTTGTCACTTGTTTACATTTTCAATTTTTATTCTAATGAGTGTTAGATAAATGATTGACCTGTGTTTGAAAAAAAAAGAAAAAAGGGTTTACTTGGGGTAAATTACAGTCTAGAGCATTTTTAAAGTGTTGTCTGAATCCTCATTCTGCAGATCTATTATGACAGACTGATGTCAGTACCTCACATTTGGCTCAGAGGTACATGTAAGCAAAAAAAGCAAACCAATCTGGCTTCAGACTGACTGTTTTAATCACCAGCTGGGTAAGACTACTAAACTATACATTTCCCAAGGAAAGATTATAGAGTAGAAAGCCCTAATCCCCATACCACCTCCAGATTCTCATGAATTAATGCATTAGTTCATAAATAAATTACATACTCAAACCTCTGCCTAAACTATGTTCAGTCATTTCCTTGCATCCCTACGGGTAGCTGAGTGTTCACTCAGATTTCTTTAATTACTAGTTGACATCAGAAGGAACATTGAACTTTCTGTCTTCCCTCTCCCCATATGTATACTACACACGGATATATTTTTAGCAAAACCAAAAGAATGGAAGGATGATTGTGAATGGGCTACATTTTTACTATTTCCTGAAATAACACTTATTAATTATTGAGATGTAAATGTGGAAGGTCATATTCTAATGGCAAAAAGATAATGATACTTAGGGTATTACAAGTTTTAAATGGTATTTTTCTTATTTTGTCTAACTTTTTGTGGTCAGTAGTGCAATATTTTCTACTATTTCTCATATTTTACACTATCTGCTAATTAAGGACAAATCTGTCGGTATTCAGTTACTCAATTCTCTGGAAGAGTGAATAGAATAGGCAGCCTATGATATCGGTAGGCACCATTTCATTCACTGAATGTCATAGGAAGGAGTAACAAGACTTGTTCTTTGTACACATTTGTGTTGTCAACAGCTGGAAGAGATTTGTTGATTTAAACAACAGTTTTACTGTGGCTCTCTGTCGCGGTTTTAGTTCGAAACCGGGCAGAAACACCAATTAAGTGTAGTGGGTTTAGTTCGCCAATTCAAGTTTCCTGGCCAACACACCAATTAACGTCTTGGTTTTAGTTCTAGTTGAACATTAGAGCACCCACTAAAATCATCTACTCAATTTTTGCTGTGAGATATGGATTAGGAGGAGGCAAAGCAGGCTCAAGACTTTAAAGTGCATAAAGAAAACTTTATTAACAGAACTAAAAGGAAAATAAAAAGAATCAGAATAAACCTTCAAAGCACTTTTCTTCCCCCCACTTTCCATCCTTCCTTTCCCACTGACAACGTAAAGAGACCAAACTTAGACTTTTCAGTCAGTGCATCACTTCTAAAATAGTCTTTTTCTGGTTCACTCAGGGAAAGAAAAGTCTCTCTTGCCATGCCATGGAGACTTCTCCACAAGAAACAGTTCTCTTGTAGATTTAATATCACAGCAAAGCAGCGCCCGGGTGGAAATCTGCTTGTACCGTGAAGGTCCCTCCCACATTTGGTAGTTTTCCCACAACTACCTCTGTGGGCCACTGACCCATGGGGTACACTTTTAAGGATGAGTTGTTCAGGAGCAAAGGTTCTCTTCATTATCTCTGAGATCATCTTCATTTTTGAGAACAGAGGTCCCCCGCCCCCACTTTTTTCCTAAGGGCAGGGGTCTTCTTCACCTTATCTCTCTCTCTGTTCAAGCTTCTCATTGGGTCACAGTCACTTCAACATCTGCTGGCCTTAGCAAAAGTGCCTTTGCTCGTGTCTGCAGTTTGAACGCTTCATCCCCCCATGTCTTTCATGAGTTACAGGGATAACAGTCCGATTGTTCATGTCTTCATCATGGCTTGCAAAAGAATTTCAGCCCTGAGACCTTGGGACAGACCACGCGGACACCCAGTTACCTGCTTGAAAGCCGGAAATAAAAGAGAGGTTTTCGTGCCTTTCTCTGTTTTAAATATGGGATCTGGAGGCGTGTCCAGCCCTCACCACTGGTTCATGCTCAACCCATGACACTCTCAGACTGAGAAAGAAATTTCAAGTTCGGTGGAGAAGTAGAATTTCATGTGTTTTACCTTTATTAATATCTACTACATGACTTAGGCACCTCTGCATGGTTGGTGTTTTTTCCAGGCATCAAATTCTTATGCATTTACCAGGTAGCCTGAACAAGAAAATTAACTAAATAAAGGTTCTTTTCTCTCTCCAAGATAGCTCAATAAATGTTTCTGGGGTTTTTTTAGTAGAATAAATTAGTAGAAAAACACTACTAAGAACTTAATATAATGTCTTAGATTATGCAGCCAGTTTCATTTCGAACCACAAATAACTATATTCAATAGGATGAGGCTGAGGAAAGTAAGTCAGTGGATACTTAAAGAGATGGGAGTGTTTTTCAGAAAGAAAAGTAAAATCGGTGAAATTAACACATTCATTCAGGCTTCCAATCTACAAAATTAGGATAATCTGGGGACGGGCTGAGAGAATTGTGAGAGAAGAGAAGAGAAGAGAAGAGAAGAGAAGAGAAGAGAAGAGAAGAGAAGAGAAGAGAAGAGAAGAGAAGAGAAGAGAAGAGAAGAGAAGAGAAGAGAAGAGAAGAGAAGAGGAAGAGAAGAGAGGAGAAGGCTCTGTAGAGCCTTTACAGCACTCCTCCAGTACCACCTGGAGAGGACTTTAGGAATGAGGCCTAGAGATATAAGATATGCCATGAAACATATGGCGAAGGGATTTCTGTGGGCATGCTGGCCTGTTGCTAGGTTTTCAGACAGAAGCCGGATGGCCATTATCACTGCAATCAGCCAGGTGGAAGAGGGAGCGATGCTAAGGTGTCACAGTTCTGTTCTGCCCTTGCATAAGACCCACAGTCTTTATAATCCCTCTCTTTATATATCTCAATGTCTCTCATTCACATATAAAGTGGCTGTCCCACTACCATTTATGGAAGCAGTAACAGATTATTTGACTACGGTTTCACCACCACTTCTCCAAAAAGTATAAATTGGCATATGAAATCCTCCATGGCAAAGGATGAGGATGCAAGCACCTTGCAAACAAGCTGACATGCTTGTTCCTCTCTCCTCCCCAAAGCAAGGACAACTCTTTGGTAATATTTGAGTCTCCGACTGCATTGTAATATACCTGGGAGCATTTGTACATAGCACTATGCACAGCTGACTGCACCCATGGTGGAGTGGTTGCAGCTCGATGATCTTTAAAATGACCCCTTCCATCCCAAACCAATCTATGATTTTATCATCTAGAAGTCCTAGACAAAGAACTGTTGACTACGTAGTTGTACATCCAAAGGCTCTGAACAGCAAGGAGGCAGTTAATAAGAATATGAACTTCTATTACTAGGATAATGTGGATGAAGATATGTAGAGAGATTTTGTACTGATATCTACTTAGACAATCTCCCTGTATTCCTCCAAGACTACCTGCCTTTCCTTCCACCCTTCCTTTTTCTGCTTGAGTTTGTCCAGGAACCGTTCATCCACGCAGACTTCTTGGCATTTTTGGCTGACTTCCTCTTTGTTGGGATGCATCACTCCTGAGCTCAGAGGAGGTGATCCTTGAATATCAGACGGCTTTCTTGGGCCCCTCTTTCCTTCAGGGCTCTGTCTCATGGCACTCTACCTAGCAGGTCCCTGTAGAGGCCAAATTCTGCCCTCCTGAAGTCCAGGGTAGCAAGCTTGCTGTGTCTTTTCCTTGCTGCCCTAAAGATCTTGAACTCTCATTCCGTGCTCACTGCAGCCAAGACTGTTCTTAGGTAATGGGCTTTAAATAATTTTTCACATTTGCATGGCAGAAGAACATGAATACCTGTGACACTCACAAGATAAATAATAGTGGTAAAATACTAACTGCCATATGTTTTCTGGAAATTTCTTCATTAAAATTCTATAGAGACTGTGTAATTAATGAGATTCAACTTTTAGATACAAATTCGCAAATTCAGTCTGATATTGTGTTAAACAGAGATCCCCATTTCTGATATGTGATCTCTGATAAAGATCCTGCAGATCAAATTTGAGCCCTAAGCTGATCCACCTTTTGCCGGTAGTGATGTAGCAACATTAGTAGTAACATCAAAAAAACCCCAAGCTTTTTGAAAGTTGCCTTGTCAGGCCATGACTCAATATATAAACATATGCACAACTGTATCCTATGTAGCCTTTTATCGGATCTCAACTAATACTGCAACATAGGTAGACTGACAGATATTAGCTGATTAACTAAAAATTTTGCAAAATTAATTCCATATTTATATTTTTAATTTACGTTTTTAATACATGAACATTAAAAAGAACATTAAAAGAACTTCTATTTTTAGTTATTCTATTTTTAAAGGTAGCATCTATGCACTGTGATTAAAATAATGACTAAATATGTTTTCCTAACATCGCTGAAATTTAAGTTTCACTTAGGTTCAAGTTACATACTGCATATGATAATGGATGCTGAATGGCAATTGTATTGATTTTCACTTTATTATTCCAGCCTTACTGTCATGTAAATGGAATTACAGAAGGAGCTACAATTTATGATATTTAAATCTAGTTCATATCATGAGAATTTTTATTTTTCAAAAAGAATATTAGTGCATTTCAAATCCTTGAACCGTGGGAATTGTACTTTTATTTCCTTTAATTTTCCAATTAAATAAATTAAATCAAGTTCTTAGTCCCCATGAGAATACACTTGTTAGCTATGGTACTGCATATTTTTTCTTGTCTCTTAGGAGGTAGAAATTTTGAGCTCTCTTCATTAATATTCACAAAATCCAGTAGCTTCCTGGATCCATCTCATACAAAAAGTCTAAGGAAGGTCAAATAGAGAGGTGAAGACGAGAAAATTAATTTCTTGTGAAGAAAGGGAAGAAGAAACACTGCGTCTGTATCCTGTCTTCAAAGTCATATCTAGAAAATACCAAGTTTTACATTGAACAAGTGGGCTCACAAGTCATTTTATAAAGCAATAGTGAAGTATTAAAGTTTACTATTAAATAGCCAGGAAAACATACCTTGTACATGTTTTGCAGTTTCCTAAAGTAGTTTATCAGGTTTCATAGAGAAAATGATAATTAATCTGTGGAACAGTTTTATAGAATTTAAAAAGATATAAACATAAAATAGAACACAAAAATAGTGACATACATGACTTATTGATATGGCCAGCATATAAATAATGGACTGTGGTGGGCTGACCTTGGCTGGCTGCCATATGCCCCCCACTATACTCCTCAACAAGAGAATATGAGATGGAAAGGCTCATGGGTTATGATAAGGACAGGGAAATCATTTACTAGTTACTCTTACAGGAAACCAGAATTAGTGCAGGGAAAATTAATTTGATTTATTGCCAGTAAAAATTAAATTTGGATGGTGAAGAAAAAGTACAAAAATTTGACACCTTCACCCACCACTCCCTTTTCCTCAGTCTCAACTTCAGTCCTTCATTTTCAACTCCTCTGGTTCCCACCCCAAATTGTGCAGGGATATAGGAAGTGAGGAGTTGTGGTCAGCTCATAACAGTAGCTCTCTGCCACTCCTTCCGTCATGTCTGGTCTAATATGAGTCATTCTCATCAAGGACTGCCGCCCTTCAGGATAAATTTGCTCAAGTGTGGGCATGGGCAGCAGTCTATTGGGGAATATCTGCCTGCTCTGGTCCTCCACAAGCTGCACTTTGAATATTAGCTTCACCATGCTCCTCTCCACAGTCTGCAGAGGAATCTCTGCCCCAGTACCTGGAGCACCTCTTCCTCCTCCTTCCTCTCTGACCCTGGTCTCTGCTGCATTGTTTCTCTCACTTTTTCCCCACTCACTGCCTGGGCAGTGTTGTGCTGTTTGTTAAACTGGTTTTTCCAGAGGCACCACACATTTGACTGATGGGCTCAGCTGTGTCCTCTGGTGGGTCCATTGCAGACATGCCTGGAATGGGCAGTGTCCAGTGCAGGGCAGCTGCTGACCTCTTCTTACAGAGCCAACACTGCAGCTCCCTCTGGCTGTTAACAACTTGGCATTACACACAACACATAGCCTGTGTTTCTATTCAGTTAAGAGTTGGGTCTTCGGTCATATTGCAAATAACTAAGTAGTTTGACATAGAAGATTTTTTTGATAAATAACTACATCTAATCTAGTGGGATCTTGTTTATTTCATTCTCCAGAAAACCTGTAATTTAATAGCAATGTAAAAAATTTGCCTAATAACAACTAGCAACTTTACATAGGAAATAAGAAAGAGATAGAGTTCAGGGACTATTTGCAAAAATACAAGTGTCAGTGTAAAAAACCTGAAAATGTACTTCTTCTTGCATGAGTAAATTCATAATCAGTTTCTGAAATTGTAATATTATTTGTCTTTTTTTAATTTATAAAAAACCTCATAAATTTAAAAAATAATAAACAATAAAATGATACTGTAATCTGTATTGGTTTACTCCATCCACCCAATTATTTAAAATTTCCATGATGTTACAGCACCATAAGATGAAAAACAGTTTTTATGAGTAGATTAACATAATTACATGATTAAGTTGTAAGTAATTTGTTACATAGAGTTACTAGTGCTACTCTAGATGTAGAGGTCAGATGGGAAGGTTTTAGCAAAATGCTACATCTGACCGCAGAGAATTGGAGAATGTTGGTGAAGACAGCTGTATTTCTCACCTACAAACATAACTTGTATGTAGCTAAATTCAGGTAAAGTTAATAAATAATTACATTAGAATAAACAGGAAGATGTTCCCTGTATTTTATGCACTGTGTCACATGCTAACATGAACTGCACATTATAAGGGTGTTTTGAAACTATTTATTAATTATTATTTATTGTTATTATATTGTTATTATATATTGTTCATAGTTATTTTGGAGTCTGCTTTTAAACTTGATAGATTCTCAGTGAGCAATATTATGGACAGATGATAAACAAACCAGAATGTGAAATAATTAGAAAGCTTACATTAATTTTCACTGTAAAGTACAAATACTGTCAGTTTGTGCATTAAAGGAAAGTGTGTGCACCTTAGACAATTTCCTCATCATTACTACCTCAAAAACACTTTATTATAGTACAGACTTTCAACAAAGGTTACATCTAGTTTAGGTAGTTTTTTGTTTGGTCCTCTCAAGTGGATAATAATGTCATCTGCCAGTACTGCATTTGTAATTCATTATCATTAAGTATAGCGTGTACAGAATTTGTAAGAGAGTATCCAAAAATATAATCGCCATAGAATCACAGGTTTTAAATTTTGTACATAACACAAAATAAGAAGATAACTATACAAATATCATAAAATAATTTTTGCAGGTGTTTTTCTTTCTTAAAATTGTAATGACTTAATTATAAGATAAGAAATCAAAATTCTATGCTGATAAATATAAGAATCAGTAAAATATTAAGATCTATACCTGAATACATTCTGCTGAAAATTTATTTTCTATTAAAATACAATTTGTAATGGACATAACTGTATATTGATTACAAAAAGACTCATCCTCCGCAATTATTTTGTTATATTAAAGTAAATGGAAAAAAATATCTTGGTGAGGTCAATGGTATTAGAGACTGTTTTGTTAGAGAAAAATTATTAGATATAATTATTGTAGTGCATTACAAAAATACATAGCCTTAAATGTAATAACTTTCCTTTGGCAAGAATCTCTCCCCAATCCATATGTTGTGCCATTTGACCACTGAGAAAAGCTTCTTATTTGTTATAGCTGAAAGCATTTTAAATGGACAGAAAATGAGTTGGTCAGAACTCCTCGGAGGAGAAATACAGCAGTATCTTGAGCTTACAGTTGTCCGCAGCAAAGTGCCTATAAGCTACCATGAAAACTCTAAATTACTAATCTTCAGAAAGCTAAAGCCCTTGGCTTCAATCATTTTACTTAGTTAGTGAAATTTTATAAGGCAAAAATTTAATTTATAGTTTATTTTATCTCTGTCAGAATCTTTCACTTTTTTTTTTAAGTGATTGAGTGATGAGTTTTCATGTAAACATCTCTGTCAAAATAATAGATTAGAGATGGCACATCCTCTCAACCACAGGTTGATAACCTTAGGACAGGCAGATGTTTGGGTGTTTTCTAGTGGGACACATGCTCTCAGTAAATACATATGATGTTCGTTCATGGTTTTGATTTCCACACACTCAACCATCTGTTAAAATGACACCTTGCCTGTTAACCAGCTAGTTATATTGTTCTCAATATGTATGGAAATCAAGTAAAGATAGCAGGGGGTGCAATACCTCAGTAAACATCAAAGATAGCTTTCTTATATGCATTGCTGTCTTAACAGAACTTGTGCATTTGACACCAGATAAGTACTATATTTAAAATACTGTTTGTATTTTGACTTAAGGAAATCTTATCAAGCTTTACATATCAAAATTCAAATCACATTATTCTCAAGCATTTTTAATATTAAAGAAAGGAAAAAAATCAATAATAGTCTAAGATTTTATGCCTCTTTTCAACCATTTGCTGACAAGACAGTGATTTCTCTTGTGAGATTCATGTTTCACTGTGTTAAAATGCAGTCATGACCTAAAGGCTTGACCACTGACATTCTTCAAAGCTAAATATGGAAATATAAACCTAAAAAAGTGTGGAGGGTTTAGAATGCAGTAGTTTACGCATTTGGGTACCCTCATAGTATTATCTTATTATCTGTAGATTTTCAAATTCGAATAGACAAGCCCTTTGTGATATGATTTTCCTTGGAAGTTATTCCTGAAAGGTATCCAGAGGTCCCTTTCTGACTTTAATTTTTCTATGAAGAACAATTGTGAGAAGATAATGTTAGATTAACCATGATTAGTTTACTTTTCTGTTACTATTGCTACTGGTTTTATTGTGTTTGAATATTTTTTTATTATGTGGGAGATACACCCTTTAATAATTACATTACACTAATTATTAAAGGTTAGCACTTTACCTGGGAAACTTGTTTGCTCAGGGTGTCAGAATCAACCAGTAATTACACAATATATGTGTACTTAGGACACCTTTAGCCAATAGCTTTCAAACGTCTCTAAACATTAAAGTGCAAGAAAGCAGTAAACTGCACAGAATTTCACTTTTTGCAGTATACTGAACATGAGCAAAAAATGTAATGAAATTCATCTTGTAGAAGCTTGTTATGAGAAGAAACTTAATGAACATGAATATGTGAGGAAAGATAAACTATCTTCTGCTTGGAAGGAAGGCGACTGGCTAGACAAAATAATTCAAAGTTGTGTGGAGACAATAAGGGGGAAAGACTGAAAAAATATGTGTAAAGGAATAAGCAGGTTCAAGATAGAGAAAGTTTCAGAATTAATACCTGTGTTACACATCAATAGCTGAGATCCACTTTCAGATTTATATTTTGCTTCATTCACTGAAAAGAAAAAGAGACATTTAATATATCTCCTGTATTTCTGAAATCTACTCATCCTTGGTCTCAAACATATTTCTTCAGAAATATACTATTATGAAGAGAATTCATTTATCATGGTACCAACCTGAAAATTCTGTGATGTGATAATGATTGTGAACTTCTTTTGGATTAAAAAATCTACATTATAGAGGTATGAAATCAGAAGATCAGAGAAGATATTAAAATGTTAAAGGACAGGAATATTTCTTTAGCTAAGGGTTTTATTTAACAGTTTGTCTTAACCAACTCTGTGTTTGGTGTAAGAATATTGATAAGTACGCAGATGATGAAATTATAGTTTATTAAAATTACTAAAATAATTATACCATTAACACCTATTTGCATTCTGCGTATGTTATTTTACAGTATTTGATAAATTTTCCTACTAATTTTCATTCTTCACAGAATGTGAGAACTGTACTTTTAACACTTTGCTAAAGAAAACAGAATAAAAAATATCCATATGGTAACTTGTATTTCTCAGATATATAAATTTCAGGAATTTTCAATGTCTTTCACATGAAAAAAATAAAGTATTTTGCATACTGAATATAATCTATTTTACTAAAAAATGTGTAACCATAGTACTACAAACCCATTTCTCATCCTGCAAACCTTTCATCTTGCATTATTTTGACAACAGTGTGGACCTAGACAACATTTTATTGGAAAGGAGTAGAATTGCCACAATGATTTGTTCTGCATTTTATTATTTTTGAGCCAGTAATAACCCATAAAAAGATGCTTTTGAATATATTTGTCACTTGTGTTTCAATGTAAAGCATGTTTTTAAACTATCTATTTTGACTTGTATTTGTTATATATAGCATCACATTGATTTCCAGTCATGTGATACTGTCTCTTCACCCAGAGTGCTTAAGAACTTTCATATTAAATAACTCTTATCAAAAGAAATATCATCCATTCCATCAAAGGAAATATTAACCCATTCCAAAGACTAGAAATTCTTGCAAATTCTTAACAATATTATTTAGAAACAGCTTTTAACAGTTTCCTATGGAGAACATGAACAGTAAAACATATTAACTTTTGGTAAATATTGAACATAATGGAAATCAAATTAAATAGAAGCCACTAAAAAGAACAGGCATTCCAGTGAAATGCCATCAACAGTTATGTCCTATTATTACTGCTATTAACTTAATGACAAGCAACATCAGCAAAACCAACACAGAAATTGTAAACTTAATAGTTTTGACTTTATCTGTGTGAAATATTTGGGTTTGGACCAAATTATTTCTTACTTTAGGTAAGTTTTTAGAAATTTTCATGTCCAAAGTTCTTATCATTCAAAAATAATAACCACTGAACAGTATTTTGACAGTGATTAAAACCTGAGAAAAGGAAAATATTTAATTTTTGGCACTTTTTGCCTTGTTTAAATAAATATCTTTTTTATCTGTGAGTCCATTGGGTTAAAGCAGAGCAGGAAGCAGAAAGGCTTCCCCATACAGGGGGAATAAAAACCTCTTCTATTTAAGATATTTAAAATACATGAAAGAGAATAAATAAAAAACTTAAAGCCATATGATGAATATGACCTGTTTCCATTTTCTCAATGAGACAAAATACCATACAGTTTTACATATAAATCATTAACAAACTGAGACATTAATTCATAGTAGAATAAACTAAATCAAATTACAGTAAAATTAGCACAACATATTTCCTTCAATTTTTTTCAGATTACAATTTAGTGTAACCTGACAACTGTAGTTGAAAGATGACACTAAATTATTATTGTAGTTACACTTTTTTTTTATCTGGGAAAAAAAAATCTGATTATAAATCTTCTAATGTCTCCATTAGACATTAGAGAAACATCGGCATAGAGAAACATCAACAGAAACTAAGCCAAGTTCAACAATAGAAGCACCCTTGAAAATATGCATACTTCAATGTCAGAGAAAAAGTCAACATATAAATTAAACATTTACAGGGAACATTCTGGAAAAAACAGCAGTTTTACGAAAACTATGTGACAGATGTCTACAACTAAACAGTTTAATTTATATAGCAGTTGCATTTCATGAATTGAAAATATTATTAATTTCACCATATTTTTTATTATTTTTTAATTATACAGGCAACCCATCTGATATATTTATCTATCTGGCATTGGAAGGATTGCCTTTGTGTATTTAATACTGCAAAAAGTGAATTCCTGAGAGTGATAAGAAGTATGTATGTGTTTTGTCTTTAAGATGCTGATTATTGCTTTCTTTTCCATCTCATCTCTCTCCATATTGGTTGCCAAGGAATTTATCCTACTGCTCTAGATGTGTCAGGCTAATGTTAGAGAGAGAGTCAAAGTCCATTACCTTGTATTAAATTGAGATAATTGCCCTGTTGTCCTGTACTAAACGGTAATGAGTGCCCTGTCTCCTCCAATACCGGGAACCAAAGCTTTAGCCTGATAATCTAAGAAAAAGCACATTGTGCCTTAGCTTTATACACGGTCCTTCTCCATCTGTCTGTTTCCCTGTCTTGTGAGGGTTGATAGAACCTGAAAGAGTAGCTTCGTGGCTTCAATCTTTTTGCAAAATGGAGTTATGGCAGGTAAAATAAACGTTGGTCCTGCTAAGGAGAGTGAAGAGAAAGAGCAGTGCAGAGAAGAGCAGAAGAAAGGGCTCAGGAATGTAGGCTAAACAGATTGGGCCAAAAGTACAATGAATATATGCCCAAAATGCAGTTTTGCTGTTATAAAAGGGAACTGGTTAAATAATATGGAGAAATTTATTCAGAACTATAGAGCCAATGGACTATATGAATTGTTCGTTTATCTAGAGAGGAAGCTTACCTATCTTCAAAGAACCAGACTAGAGAAAAACTACGTATGGGTATTCTTATCAGTTATAGGAAATTCAGGGAAGAGTAATTATTAATTTGGGGGAAGAAAGACAGAGTTCTGTCCAAGGTTACTCCTTATCTCTGTGGCAAGCTGAACTGTTATTTTCCAAAGATTGTGACAGTATTCTCTGGATCTAACAAACCTTGTAACTAGACAGCTGCTCAGAGATCCTTCTTTTCTGGTCCTTTTTCTTTTTTTCAGATATACACTCTCTTTAAATGACCTAAGTTAATACTAATACTGTTATCATTAGCTCAGTTAGTTAGAGCCTGATGCTAATAACACCAAGATAGTGGGTTTGATCCCTATATGGCCCATTCACTTAAGAATTGGACTCAAGGATCCTTGTGGGTCCCTTCCAACTCAGTGATTCTGTGATCATCACTTAAGAAACTACTATACAGGACTTTTTCAGCTCAAGTTTTCTTCTATTAGCATTGTTGTTCTGAATGTGAGCTCATTACCCAGTGTGCAGTTCCAATTCACACACCAAGGTGAGGTAGTTCTATTTTTTTAATCTAGTTTGCACAAAGTAGGGAGTACCTGGTAACCCACAAAAGGCTGTCTCCCTGATTATCAAAAATTTACACTATTTATACGTTTTAACAAACAAAGGCATCAGCACTCATTGGTTACAGAGTACATAATGAGTCAGTAGTCACAATCTCCAACACCAATTACTTTTCCACCGGGTACTGCTCAGTTCTGCTGACTTCATTCCTGGTGGCTATTGTCCAAACAGCCCTTTCATCTTGGGATTGCCCTCCCTTTTCCTTGAAAGATTAGCCAAGCAGGAAACATTCACAATGCAATTGCTTAATCATAACTGTCCAGCTACAGCTACTCATTAACAACTAAAAAAAAAACCTGAGAAGTTTGATTCAAATCTTGAGGGACTCAAATTCTGAGCAGCTCAATATAAGCGTGATGGGTAAAAGCCATGATACGACTCGTAAATTACTGTGCTTCCTAAAGCTAGAAATCAGTCAGAATCAGGCAATGGTTTGTAAGTCTTGATCTAATGAGGAGATATAAAAGAAGTAGCCAAACCTAGACATGGAATAAGTAGTAATTTTGTAGAATAGGTATCTGACCCATAACCTACTAAGCACCAACACAGTCCCTTACAACTAGTATTGAATTTGTCATCCAGTATAATAGAAAGAAACATTCTGTGTAGCATTTATCCTTTGATTATGGATTGACTTAAATAAATGGTTAGTGTTTTCTTGGATGGTTTCTCTAGGCCTACAAACCAAAATGTGCAGGATATTTTAGGAAATCCATTATCTTAGAATGCATTAAAATATTGCATAACATTTTCCTGCACCTTTGCAGAAGAATATACTTTGAATAAGGCTCTTGGTATAAATCGGTGTGTCTTTTACTAAGGCACAAATATTTAATTCATATTTACATGAAAAATTGAGTGAAGGACTGACATGTTGGGGGAGAATTATCATAGCTGTTCGTTTGGGTATGTGCCATCAGTAAGAAAACCTTGAAAAAACAATGTACGTATTATATGCCTGATTAGATTTTATATTGGGGTTTTTTCAATCTTATGACAAAGTCACTACATTATTTTTTACATAAGGTACACACTTCTTCCATGCACAGTGAAAGCTTATTATACACATACAGTAAACACCTATAAAACCCCTTCCACTATAAAACACAAAATGCTTGTAAAACTTCTATTTTGCTGTATTTTAACAATATAAATTAGATACAATAAATAAAAACAATATCTTTATTTCCTCATTTTTTAATGTAAATTTCTCAAACCTTTTCAATATATGAAGAGAAAATTTGTGATTGTTTTATTATTTAAATATTATAAATTTCATTTTTAAAGCAATGCATATGAAAGGTGACTGATGAATCCACCGGAAGAACTTCTAAGCTCTTTGCTCCAGTCCATTTCAGTGGTCAACCTGATCACAAAGGGTAAGCAAGATACATGCTGCCGTGCATTTTGCACCCCATAAACCTCTTCAAATCACGGAAGAACTAATCAATGAAAACCTTCCAGAGGCTTTATGAGTTTTACTCTTCAAAAATTTAAATTTTCACCCACTTTCCTTATTTAAGAAATTTTGAGGGGAGGGAGGTAGGGAATCAAACTGCATTTTGAAAGTTGTTTGCATCATAATAACAGTTTCTCAACAGTAATCTCATATTCTCTCATTGCTTTCTAATTACTACTTAGCAAGCAGATTAAGTTCCATTGTGTTCCAAAGTAGCTTTAACTTGCTGTATTGCTTATCAATATAACCAGCTGTTCAGTGGTAGATTCGGTGATGACGGCATTTTTAATTGCTTTTTTCGTTTGGCTAAGTAAGTTCAGATGGTCACTAATTAGTTCTGTCATGCTGAGGTAGTTTTGTTATGAACAATGCAATCAGTGTTTCATTGAAAAGACAATTTTCCTGAGATCAACACTGCTTAATTATCCCTAGGAATCTGTCCTCAGTTTCGTTTTTTGTTATCACTGTCATGAGTAAGGTGATATGAATTAAACTGGACTGCCACTTAAAAGAAAGCTTCTACTAGTGCACATAATGATTTCTCATTTTCCTCTGCTCAAAGCAATCAACCGAAACAGTCATACAGACTTATTCTTTATTAAGGTCTATGCCTTGCTTTAGGGCAGCCCAAGTTATTTCAAAATTATAAGGCCTTGAAGCAGTTTATGATATTCACACTTTTGTCTGTGTATCTCTTACGTAAAGCATCATGAGATGACTGGCTTTTTCTTAGGTATTTTCATCTTATTCTATGTGAGAAAATAGTCTTCCTGAAATATCAGAAGAAAGTAGTAATCTTTTCTTCAAGATTAATTAAAAAAAAATAAAAATCAACAAATGCTATTGAAAAATCATGAATATTAGTATTTTTTAATGTTTACTTTTATTAAAAATCCAGTGCTGATTTTTTTTTAATTGCATAGTAATGAGTTTGTATCTTATAGTACAAAAAACTAGGATCAATGGAAATCCTAACAGAAGTTTTACTTGCAGATTTTTAAATACCTGGGGGTTTTCTTCTATTCTTTATTAGAGATCCTCTTTGACGGATGTCTTATAATGCCTGTTGGTTATGAAAGTAAATGCATACTGATTGAATTGTTGCTAAAGATTTACTTGTAATGTATCATTTCTGCAGCCAAGATAGGTAAAACTTCTTGGTAAACTTCTCTGAAACACCAAGAAAGTATCTAAAATTGACTGTATAGAGTGCAGCATTTGTGTAGTAGGATTTTTTGTTATTCATTTTTTAATTCCTTAGCAGTTTATGTAATTTTAACATGGAATAGAGTCTCTTGACATTTTCACAAAGCTGTATCTGTTTCAGTTTTATCTTTATAAATATGTGGAAATGCTCTATGATAAGACAATTTATGTGCTTGGGCTAACAACTGTTTCTGTTGACTGTGGGGACAAATCACTAGAGGATTATTGATGAAAGATGTGAAAAAAAATTGAGCTAAAAATTATATCTTGCAGGAAAATAGGTTGTAAGGAAGGCTGGGAAAAGCATACTATCATGATATGCCTGGGGAATATTAAGCTGCATTTAGTCATTTTGGGTTCAATATGTCATGGAAACTCCATAACAGCAATTTCCATCTGAAGAGTCAGATGTGAAGGTAGGACAGAAAACACGGTAATGATTATGCGGCACTGAAGAGTGACTACACCAGTAGCACACAAAAATGGGTTTATACCCACCCATTGAGAAGAAAACAGAATAATCCAGTTGTACAGGTGACTCCATCCAGTCCAAAGCATTATTCTAATATTAGTTGCTGAATCAGAATTTGTTGCTTTTCATCAACTCCTATTTATATCCCAAGAATGCTGAAATCCAATTTATTAAGTATATAATACATTTATGCTTGTGAAAGCAATCAAAAAACCTCTTAACATTTGTTCCGTATAAATATTTGATTACTCAACATTTGTCTGATTGTACAATAATTGTTCCCTGTAGACAAAAATGATGGAAATATAAATCAGGAGTACCAATAACAAACAGATAGCAGGAATAGAAACATATTAAAGGTACCTGAACTTACTTCTTATCAAAATATTCTTTATATATATTGCCTATATATATATATATATGTGTGTGTATATATATATTTACCTACATGGAAAGAAATGGAGAAAGTGAGTTTCACATAAATTATTTATAGATTCAGATCATGAAATAAGTGAATGTTAGGTTACACAACTACTTCAGAATTACTAAGCATTTACTTTGACTTAGAAGAATGCTAAAACTTGGAACACATCTTTGAGTACTAACAGACAGTGATGCTTTATCTTTGTGAAGGTATATCAAGCTGTAAAATACAGAATAATCCTATTCTTCTAAATAAGGTTAAATTTCCAGTCTGCATTAACCCTAATAAGTATGCAGCTTCTTTGTGGTCCTGAATTTACTATAGGATGAGTGAAATGTGATTTTTCTAAAATAATAAACCACAGGATCATAGTACGTTAAGGGGTTGGAATGGACCTTAAAGATCAGCTAGTTCCAATGCCCCCTGCCATAGGCAGGGGCGTCTACCACTAGACCAGGTAGCTCAAGGCATTATCCAATCTAACAACTACTTGTTGCTATTAATTATATATTTTAAAAAGATTGTTTTACCATACTAACGTAAGTAAAAGGAAATAGCTGTAACCACCTGCTCATTAGGCAAATTGACTTTACAGATAAACCAAGTGAAAACATAGCTCCAGCCAGGTCACAACAAGTTCAAATTCAGCAAATCTGTCTCCATCCTAAGACTTTGTAAAATCAGCACAAAGCCTGGGGCTTCATGCTGTCTGTGGCAGAACTGTATTACAGGGCTACAGGGCTATATTTATGGGATGTAAAAGGCATGGGGTCAATGGCAGTCCTCTATAATCACATGAATTTGTATCATTGCAGAGAAAGTAATCCCAGATGCACTGTGACAGTAGGAGTAGAATTCTTAGCGTCTCATAGCAAGAAAAATATCTGCAGGGTAATTAAGTCTTATATCCTGTCCCAGGATTTCTGCTGGTTTTCTTCCTTATAGGCTGAATATTTATACCATCTTCTCAAGGGGTAGGAGATATGGGGTTGAAATCCTTACCTTTGTTTAGAAGTACCTTGATGTCTCTAGGACTTCTGATGATAATACCTTCATGCCTTTGGAATTTACTTTCGGTCAGGTGGGAATCTTCAGTATCACAACTTTAAAAGCTGCATCTGTCCTACTTAGAGGAAAAAAAACATAAAGACACTACTTTCTATACATTTCATAACAAAAATCCAACACAGCAGACTACTTCCAGGTTCCAGGAAGCACATCAGTCAGAGCACTTTTAGAGCCTAGTAGTTTTAAGAAAGATGGTACTGTTTTGTTTTTAGAGAATAATGTATCTACATATCTGTAATTTACTTCCAATAGTGATTTGTTCCTATGACAGAAGTGCAAAAGGTGGTCAAATTGTCGTTGTATATACACTGGTTTGACCCAGATTGCTGGCTATTTATGCGGTGTCATCAGCATATCTTGTTATCAGCAAGAAACCTATGCTCATTATGTCTGGATATCAACAATTAAATTATTTTTAAAATGTATCAAATGTTAAAATCTAATTTTTAGAATTTATTAAACAATAATATAAAACAGTTTCAAATTGTTAAGGTGTTTTTTTACATCAGTCTTGGTAATGCTTTTGTGTACTACTTTTTCTGAGCTGTAACAATGTATATTACAGTTCAGGAGCTCAGAAGTGACGCCATCCACTGGGAAAGCATGCACAGACTACTATGAGTAAGTTAGAGATGGAAATCAAAATGGCTAGTCAATATCAAAACCTTCCAAATATATTTAATCAGTTTGTATCACCCTCCCTAGCAAAAAGACTTGGCATTTCAATAAGTGTTGTGACAGAGTAAGAGAATGGCTTTAATCTATTTCATTGATGAAATATATTTTGAACTGTGTAAGAAAATATGCTGCAATGATGAACCCCCAAGCCGTAGATGGAAAGACAACTCAATCATTCTCTGCACTACCCACTGCAAGCTTGGCAGTACTACTTTTTAATGCATATTATTTTCTGGCTACTTCAAAGTAAAAGCACATGACAAACCATGATAAATGAATATCTTTTAAAGTCCTTTCTTGAACCCCAAGAACTGATTGTTGCTATAACTGAAATTGGATTATAGCTGTTGTAGGAAACGAATGGTAACAGTCACCCCAGAGGCTTGATCCATGTTTACCTCTGTGAACAGCAAATCAGCAAATTTTGATACCTTCAACACAAACTCATTTGTTACACTTTCTATAATTATTATTTTCTGAATTCGGATCAAGGTGCTCTGGACAGACACTGTGTTGTTTTCACATGTTGGTATTTATTTCAAGCACGCTATGGGGCAGCTGGAGACCGTCCCAAGATCGGGTGTGGTGAGCGGAGCCAGGGCCGTGGGGCTGGGCTGGGTCTGGGCAGGGCCAGCCCGTGGGTGAGGCCTGGCTTGGCAAGGCCCATGGCCAGTCTGGGCAGGGCTGTGGGGGGCTGGGGAGCAGCTGGAGTAAGGGCTGATGGCCAAGGGTGTGAGGGAGCACTGGACACAGCGGGGTCCTGGGCTATGGACAGGGTGGGGAAGGACATAGGGCGATGGTCAGGGACAGTCAGGCCTGGTGGTGCCCTCAGGGTCCTGTCAACCATTTTATCTCACTTGCCTCACATGTTTTGGCCACAATCTTCATGCTGTGCAAACACTGCGAAGCCATAGTCAAGATATTGGTGTGTACCATCTGAGCTACACAGCACCTCTCTATAAAGACTGCTTATAAATATGAATAAAAATATGGGATATCCTTTACAAAAAGAAATTAAATATATTCTTAAATTTTCAAACATTTTAATCAATTCAATACTATAATCGCTGGTTATCTAGTATTAACAATCTAATATTAACTACTGTAGAAGATTATCTTACTTTGGGGAAAGAGCCATTGAATATTATTTTTCATTTTCATTATTATTTGTAAATTGGAACACGGTGTTTTGCATAGATGCTAAGTCACAACTACAATGAAAACAGGTATTTTATCGTCTTCAGTGGTGCTATTCCATTGACTGACTATAGTCCTCCTCCAACACGCTTCTAATTATCTATCTGCATCATCATTTATTTTACGTAGTTCTCTTGGCAGGTAAACTCTGTCTGAAAATCACTGCTTGTGGAAATAAATCAGCAGTGACAGCAAGATATAGACCCCCTCATTACCATGATATTGATTTCAAATGAGCATTTGTCTTGTTAGTGTTCTTTTAATTGGAATTAGCATCATTACAATCCTGATCAATTACTGTATTGTAATTTCAAATTCTGTTCTCTCCATCTGCCCAATTAACATGAAAGTGTGTTTTATTTTGTTTTTCTAATCTTAGAAGCTAAGTTGAAACAGATGCTTAGTTTCTAGAAATTAATCCATCAGACACAAACATTTTCAATATGTGTTATTTCAAATATTAAAACCAGTTCTATTGTACTGCAATCACATTTTGTCATGGCTTGATATTTAGTAGGAATAATTGAAAATAATTTTTAGATATGTGCAATTCCAAGATTTCTATAGTATATAATTTATTATTTTTATTTAGTTGCATAGTCTGGGTGGTCACTCCAAGCACTACACAGGATTTTGGAACACTAAAAAAGACAATCAAGGAACAGAACAAGAGGTGTTGTGGAGAATCTTAATTGATGCTTTCACCATTTGAGAAATCATGCATTCAACAGATCCTCAGGAAACAGGTGATTCTTTAGAACTCTCAGTCACACTGCATCCAGTTTTGAGTTCAATCATGTTTTCCATACAATGAGAAATATCTATTGTTAAACATTATGCATTTCAAATTATAGGGCTACAGTAGGTTCATGACATCCTGGCACATTTTCAAGATTGATTTTTCTGCTTCTCTTCACTTTCTTTTCACTTGTTTCATCAGTACATATTAAGTGTTGATTCAAATATTCGATGCATTCATTCAGATGAATGCAACTTCCAGATGAAATTACATTCCCAAAATGATTTTTTTTTTCCTGAGGGTCTGAAAAGCATATTTTCCCTTTTTTAATCTCAAAGTGCATCCATTACAAAAAGGGCACAGTACAATGGAAGTCTTAATGCCTTCCAATGAAGGCTCCCAGTAACTATGGTGAGAGTTTATAACAATAGAAAGAGAGTGACACCGGCTTTCAGCTCAAGAAGAAGAAAAAACAGCATCCAGCTGAGGAAAAAGAGTTAACATCTTTGTTGGGATTCCTGAATAATTCACTGTGATCTTAGTCAAGCAAAATCTCTTTGCCACGTTTTTTGGACATCTTATGAGATTCATTTTTCTTTTTAAAGCCAATGCCTGCTGTATTTAGTAGACAGAACAAAGCGCCACTTTCTGTACTTTCACAACTGTTAACGATTGTTACGATCTGCCCCTGAAGGCTAGGGTAGCTCAGGTTCTTGTTAATAGATCCCTTGGGGGAGATTAGAGTGAAATAGCACTGAATCATTTCTGTTTATAAAAACATATTCATGCATATATATATATATATGTTGGGTTTCTTTTAGAACAGTTTGGTTACAATGGAAAGGAGATGTTGATCATTATTAATAGTAATATAAGAGCATAAAAATAACACCTAAAAAATGTATAAGGAAAAGAAAGAGAAAGAAGGAATAAGAGTAGAAAGATATCGCTACCTGTGGATCCCGTGATGAGACTTGATTGTTGCAAATTAGAGCTCCTTTGGTCGAAATGATGGTCACAGTCTTGATCAGTTGTGAGTGGGGGAAGCCCAGAGAGCACAAAGTTCAATGTATGTTTAGATTCACATGGGAATGCCCAAGTATCTCCCCTGGAGGGGAGTTTTACACTGTCTGTTGCAACACTGTGGACTGTGCTGGTGGAAGGCCCCAGAAATAAGTTTTGGGGACACTTCAGGGGTCTTTGGTGGTTTATGACCCCTTCTAAGACATGACAGCTGTCTCTCGTGTCATCCTAACTGAGCCAATTATGCCCCATCAGAAAGGATGAGTAATGGGAATGTCCCAGTACCTTCCCCTCGGGGGGAGTTTTACAAGTGAGCCAAATGGGTAAGAGATGACATTGGCATGATAAGAACTATCCCACTTCACAGCATCTGCTTCTTATCAACCTCTTTCCTTATCTGGCTTTATCTTAGCTTGTTGCTAAGTAAGTGTTAATTTGTTGTGGTCATCCTCTGGTACCCAAGCCCCCTGCACCTGGGCTGTTACTTTGCACATCATTGGCAAAGCCCATGGCCCCTTGTTTGAGTCATCAACCATTGACTTTACAGTCTCTCAATGGTTCCAGTCAGAATGTTATTTTCTCTAGTCATTCAGTGCATATCAAGACAAGGAGTTTTAGTCCTATAGACCTACAATGAAAACTCCATCTATCCGAGCAAAGTTCAGTGTCATAATTAAAAAAAAAAACTAGAGACATGGCATCTGGGCTTATTTCTAAGGGAAAGGGGAGGAAAGTTTTTTATGTTCGCCTCGAGAATATCTTTCTTCTAAAGTACTGGCTTAGTTTTATGCATTGCAGATCCACAACATATTCTAAGGCACTGATTGAACAGACTATTAACTGGCTAAATAGGTTGAAAATGTTTAAAATAAATGAAATATGTACCTGAAAATACATAGAATACACAATATGTCTGAAAATATCTCTATCAAGGAGCAAAGCATTAAATAATATTGTGAATAATATTGACCTTAAATTAATACTCTCTCTGCATTTCCTGTCTTCCACCAAGTCTATTCTAATTCCATTGTGTACACTGCTTGGTTTTAGTTACTACTACTAGATGAAAAACTAGAGGTCATTGACCAAACGTTTTTACAAATATGCCATCTTTGCATGTTGATATATTTTCTTCTTATATTATTTTTTATTTTGCTTTATCTTTTACTACTGTAATCTCTTAAAATCATGAACTATTATTCACATAAACTTTTGAAAATACTAACCCTAATCTGGCATTAATGGCATTAACATAATTTTAAATAATAGTTTTGGTTTTTTTTCCAAATTTAAGTAAAGTTTTGTAAAAATAAGAATAAAATATATCTGGAAAAAAACCTATTTTCCATACCAGTTAAATCACTTCCCCTCAAGTGCACAAAAAGATGTGTTACAAAATGAATACAAATACACAGCATATATATACATATATATATAGTATATATAGTATATATACACATATAGTATATATACACCAGAAACATTGTTGGTTTTCAATTTATAGAATTATATTTAACATTATGTGAAATGTGAAAATATAGTAATTTTCTTTTATGTTTGAGGAGCTGGAGATGATTTTTAAGACTGTTTCAATTGTTTTTGAAACATTGTTTTAGAGTATTTTAATTTCATTAGTCATAAAGATATTGTGTTCGAGAATCAGCAGTGAGGATTACTTGCAAAAAATAACACATAAGTTTCAAACATTAAATTTAGTAATTGTTTAATTAATTCTTTTTTTAAAAATCCCCTTCTGCAGTAGATATTTTAAATCAAATGTTAGCATATTTAAAATATGCTGTTCCTTCTGTGGTTTAAAAACTAATATATATGTAAGCATGTACATAGATGTATATAGTTCATAATCAAATATATTTTATTTAATTAAGTTTAATAAATATTTATGTATTTAAAGCAAATCTAAAAACACAATGAGAACTTAGATGTTTATTAATATAGTCTGAATTTTATTAATTTAAGGAGCTAAAGTCTTATGCAAATGATTAAATTGTTACTAAGGAGACAATTCTGCACAACTGTGTCTGTTTTGAAAGTGACAGTTTTCAATTAGCAATTTTTTTTTCTTACCTTTATCTTATTCCATCACAACTCCATGACTTCTTATACACGATTTGCCAGAGTGCAACAAAAGCAATGAGATGGTTTTGGTTTTTTATATAGCACACGGTTTGACTGGTAGTTCATAGAAGAGACATACAAGGATCTGTCTGAGCTGCTTAACATAAAATGCCTTTTCTTTATTTTCTGAGATATTTCTCCACTTTTTAAGTTTATAAGTTGAAACACAGTCATTAAACAATAAAATAATTTAGAATTCACAGAACCACATTTGAAGCTGTACTTTCAAATTTGCACTGTTTTTTGGAAGAGATTTAGTAACCTGTTTTCATTCCATGAATGTTTTTTCTCTATCAGCTAGACATCAATGCATTTGAACTGATGCGACAAAACAAGTTTTTTCTTCCCTCTTCACTTCTCTTCTCAATCTGTCATTTGCATTTTGAGTCTACTTCAGATATCCTAGTTTTGGCAAATATACCCTCAGAACTAATGAAACTGACAAAAGTAGTGTACGTAATGTGAAATTTCATGTCCCCTTGAATTCACTTTTGTGAAAGTTAAGGCACTTTTCAAATATGGATCTTGAAAATTGGTTATTTCAGGCAAATTTCTTAACACAACAAAAATAACACATCTGAACCACCTTCTACTTCAAGGAAATCTTCATTTATACTGTCCTAGAATTTCCTATGACACAATTAAAGTTCTAGAATGTTGAAGGCTAAATAAGTCTTACTGATATTTGGGGGTGTGCATATTTTTATTTCATTGTTTTTACTAATGATTCTCTTAAGAAGTGTACAAAAGAAAAAAAATAGCTCTAACAGTCTTAACTTACTCACTAAAAAGTACAGATTAATCAATATGGAAACGTATGTGGAGCTTTTGTAAATTGATTAAGTTGCATGTTGCAAGGATGAACAGAAAGTATATATGCATCATTATGAAACAAATTCAAACAATATATTTTCTCTTGGCAATTATGCCAGATCTCTGAAAGTAGATAAATATATATGTAATGGGGCATGTTTGTCTTTCTTTTTTCTTTTCTTTTTTTGTCTGTGCGTGCAGATATCAAAAAGGACTGGTACTATTTGTCATGGTGAAGCTGGTATTTCTGTTTGCAGCTCACATGGAAATGGGAACAGTCTCTAAATGTATCTTAGCATTATTTGCATAATAATTCTAAGAGGCTCAAGAATCAAGTTTGGAGCCTTAAGGTATCCTATATTTGGCATTGCACAGATCTGGAAATATTTTTAACCCTTAAATGAAGACTGGTTCAGTATTTTTTTGGGCATGTACCTACACCCCTATCGCCAAGGAGTGGCCACTGAGATTTAAAAGAATTGTTTGGGGGATATTTGAGTATTAACTGTACCAAATAAGCTGTAGAGTCTTTTCAAGAGAAAATAAATCACCCATTAGAGGAAAATGGGAAAAAATAACACATTTGTTTCTCAGTTTGTTTCATTCCATCACTTTAGAAAAACACAGAACTTTAAAAAACAGCCAAAGCCGTTCCCAATTGAAAGACACTCAATCGAATACTCAGATTTCCTGATAAGAAGTGAAGTGCTTTTCTGAATAGAAGTGTTAAGAAGGTCTACTCCTAGTGCAGAGAAGCAGCACTGACAATTTAATCAGTTTCCACTAAGAAGTAAAAATCTTCTATGGTTTGAATCTGTGCTTTTGATATTGCTTGCATACAAAGCCAGCAGAGTAATTTGTAGTTTCATATCATGTTGTTGTTAAGATCTCCTTACTTCTTTCCTTATCTCCCTAGTATACACATTAAAATGTCATCACACTTTTCTTTATCATCCCTTAGTTATTGCCAGAACAAAGTTAATATCCTAGGGGGAAAAACCTCACAACATTCATATTTACTTGGTCAATATATACAAATATTTTGGTTATGTCTAAAGGGAAGGAGATATTTGCATACTTGTAAAATCAATGATAGAACAACAGCCTGAATTAGTATCGGTATTGGTAAAATTTTTTAATTGACTAGCAAAATGCTGTTTGCCAATGCCCTGTATTGAATGTTGAATATATACCATTCAACTTGGTTTAGGTTGAACTGGTGAGGGGAGGGAAAAGACAATCCACAGTCTAGGAATTATTTTCGGTACAGTGTATGGGCAAGGTAAAGTCATTTTCGTGTTTTATTTCTGTCATGGTCTGTTAGTGCTGTCTTTGAACATTCATGGCCTGGAAGTGCCTTATACTACAAAAGTTCTTTTCTAGAGGATGACTGGAGAAGGATTACTATGAGGGAGTAATTTTATTACTACCCAGGAGCCACAATCCAAAGGGCTGGGTTGACAAAGAGGAGTTAACTGAGTCACCTAGGAAGTTATATCACTCACTAAAGGCTGCAGTGATCTTTAAAAGCAGATTATCTTCAGTCAGATCTCCATTGCTACCATGGCCTACTCTAGTCCCAGAACCTGTACTTCATTTCTAATCGAGAAGCAATTAAAAAGATCATAGGGAGAATTATCTTATTGCTTGATATTCAGCAGGAAAAAAAATAGTATTAATTCTGCATTACTGTTATGGATGAAGGACACAGAAAAATGTAATGTAAAAAGAAAATTACTAATAATATGAAAAAAAATTCATTAAGTAAATTTCATAAGTTTGCATGAAAAAATCAGATGGTAACTCAGTCTCCTTATATTATTTTTCTCACACAAGATAGACAAATTTAGGCAGATATTTGTGTTAAAAATACAAACTGGGCAACAAGACTGCCTTCAAACAGAGCTAAAGAATAAGATTACTGAAGACAGTGACGTACTCCCTCAACAGTTATATTTTATTTAGTAGAAATAAAAATAGCACATTATTTTTACACTCCTAACATTTTTAACCTAATACCAATGAATTGGTTTTTGCAACAAAGATTTGCCGCAAAAGCATGAGATGGTGTAAGTATAGAATGGGTTTATTATTTCCACATAACAGCTATGCTCATTTGTCTTCTTCAAACTAAACCCCAAGACTCTACATTTAAAATATGTCATTTTAAAAAAGCTGGTTGACATTAGTATTTATTTAAAGTCAATTTAGGAATGAGCATAGTTTTTTGACTGGAAATACTTGAAGTGCTGAGAGTGTGTAGGGACTCCTTTTTTTTTTTTTTTTTCCGTTATAGTGAATTTAAAAGTGCTAGACTGTTTAGAAAGTGTCCATGTCCATAAATGTTTAGTATCCCTAGTAGTACAGAAATGTCTCTATAAAAGGCTTTTCATCCATTTTTGTTATTTTCAAATATTTCTTTTCTTTCTAAGGAGATAACTATAACCACAAAAACAGGGCTTAAGAAACATTTGTTGAATCCTCTTATCAGGCAAACATCAGACTAAAGGATATATTTAGCAATGTAAATTTGTTTATTTGCTTTAAGAGAAGAGAATTTTAGAATAGATCACAGTTATATATTATTTTAGTTCTGTAGCACTTTAAAAGTAAATTTTATGAGACTAAGATATCAGAAATGGCAAATGAGCAGAGACATTGTCTTAATTAAGTTCTGTAAGATTTAAATTATATGCAGTAATGGGAATAATCTGTATATGTTCTTATATATTGCCTGAAAGACTATTTTGTTAGGAAAATATCCCAAAACATTAAATGGATTTAAAAGTATTTGAATGTTTTTAGATTTGGAAAAAATTGCATTTTGTGGTATTCTTAATGTATTGCAATTATGCATTATATTTGAGAGAGTAGTGGTCATCTTAGTAGTGGTCATTATTTTATCCCTATTCATGGAACAGCAGTGGCTGTTTTGCCAGAACTTCCAATAAGTCATGACCTATTTTATTCCTGAAAATATTTAAAATCATAGAATCATTACAGTTGGAAAAGACCTCCAAGATCATCACACTCAACCACTAATGTAGCACCATCATATCCATCATTAAATCATGTCTCCAAGTGCCACATCCACAAGTTTTTTTGAACACTTCCAGAGTTAATGATTCCGCTGTTTCCCCAGGCAGCTTGTTCCAAATAATATGTCAAAAAATGTTTCCCTCTTGTATTATAGCATAACACTAATTTAAATATCCCAAATTAATAAACAGCATAAGTACCAAACAAGATATTAAAGAAGTTTCAAATCCACATTAGTTATTAACAATGCTTTGGTTCATTATTATACTTCAAAGTTATAATAAATTGTTTTGTAAAATTACTAAAAGGCTTGTTGCCAAAGATTTCAAAATTATACCTACCCTGAAGATTTTACTGAGTGAAGTACTTTGGGTGGGCAGATTAACAGCATTCTGGTATGTGGTGCCATACTCGATCAAGACAGGGGGATCTAAATTTAGTAAGAAAATGGAACTAGCATTTGCTAAACTTGCTTAAATCAATGGGGAGATATATGTCAATGCCAATGACTGTTGAATAACACCTATTGAGTCATGAAGGTGATTTTTTTGTCATTGAATGTTTGTGAAAATAATTTAAAGTGTTTAAATTTAGCTATCTTCATGGGATTTTGAGTCAATATATAATTTTCAGGAGTAATAAGATTTGGGTCTCTGGTGTTGATTTAAAGCAAAACCAAAGCTACAAATATTTTTTTATCCACAATTTCTAGTTATTAATTTAGGTTGTTTATATAATGACTTGCTCTAAATTATCTCTAGTGTTCCTAACAGTTTTGTTTTTCTTTTTTAATTTAAATTGTGCTTATCTAAGTTAAAAGTATGTAACTATATATGCTTGATTTCTCATTTTGTTTTTTCAGATCACATAAATTTAAAAATAACTAGTACATGAGGCAAAAGCTAGTACACAATTAATTTTTGCTGGTAGGTTTTTGGGGTTTTTTTGTCACAAACCACAGTTTTTTAAAAACTTGATTGCAAAAGATACAGAAGGGAAAAAATATAAAACTCATGATTATTCAGTGTTTCTTCAGAAGAATAAATTTGTCTCATTTTGATTGTCTAGTTTGTGATCTACTCATATTAATTTTTTTTTTCTTTTCATAATTTGTCACATTTCTGTCATTTTAGGCAAGGTGATGTTGCTGAAGGTTAAGAAATTGGCATCCTGTTTTCTCTTTAACACTTTTTCCCTGACATAATGAACATCTTCTCTCCACTTTTGCTATAGTCAGCACTGACCGGGATCTATTAAAGCAAGGTCTTTAACAGCTCAAAATTGTCCCTGACATAGTCTTGTCAGTTGTATTAGACCTTGAACAGTATAGACTATGAAAATCTTTCAAAGGCATTTTGACGGAGTGGCAGAATGTTTATAAAACTCGCAAAATTTTATATTACTTTAAGATACATAAACTATCAAGAAAACTACTTGCCAGACTATTGGATCATATGTTCTACAATATTTATTTCCAAGGTTAATGCTTGTTGACTTTGCAGTATAATGTGCATTGCCAGTGTAGGTTCATTGCCATACAAAAGCTTAAAGAATATCTCACAGCAGTTTTAGATCAGCAGCTTTTTGTGTGTTTTTTCTATGCTTTCTGAGTAATAAAGTGCATTCTTATATTCATGAGCACAGTATTTGTCAGCTAAGTTCTGTAAAGCCTAAGGATGTGTATAAATTTGAAAGCATTGACATGAGAAGAGATTTTTTTTAAAGTGCCACAGCAAAAGCATATAAAATATATTTTTAGACTCTTTATGTGCGCATTGTTTGTGCAAGAACACCATTAAAATTAAACATTTACCAAATTTTCAACAAAAAATATTATGTCAAGAATCATGGGAGAAAAAGCAGATTTTCCAAACTTATTGCTAAAATTTCAAATTAATATCAATTTGAAATAACCAGGAGCGAGTTACTCATGTTCTAAAAACATGACATCAATTTCTGTAAATTAAGCATTGAATTCAATAACATCATGTCAATTGCAACAGTGGATGTTCACGTTTTTAGTTTTTTACTTTATGTAAATGTTGATTCGGACATTTGTCAGAGAGAGAAATCTACTCAGATTCTATAATGTAGTAGTAATTTCTTCTGCTATTGAAAACAGAATCTACCAAACAGGAAAAAAGAAAGGCAGTTTCTAACTTCAATTTTCATTTCTTATTAAAAAGAAAGAAAAAAAATGTATCTCAGCTTGATTTGCATTTTTGCAGGAATATTGTATGAAGAAGGGATGAGATGCAGTTGTCGGTAATAAAAGTGAAATAATTTGTTTGAAGGAAACCAAAAGTGAATGTCCAGTAAAAAGAAACATAGCAATCATCTCCATCATCATCATCGTCATCACCACAGTGAAAGTTAGGAAAGAAAATATTTCTGATCCTTCACTCTAGAAGGCTGCATAAACTTTTATGCAGCTAAATTATGCCGTAAGTTAGTTAAAATTATACTTTTAAAGGAGGATATTTTCTTAGAAGTCTAAACAAAGCTATAAAATATTTAGAATGTGTCCAGCCTATTAAGTTATGGGTCCAAAGAAAATATTGAAAATTATGTCATTTTTTGTCCAGTAATATGATAATTTTTCTTTCCTTGTCAATAATTGTACTTAAAAATATAATGCAACCCAGCATCACAACCAGACTCCCATAGAAAGACATGCTGGGAATTTTTGTATTTTTTTCCAATATTTACATGTAGTTGGAATCTAAAAGAGCAGAATTTCTTATCCATTCATTAAAGGCCTCTATCACTCCCATCAATTCCATTTAACATGGGAGTTTGCCTCATGGGAGTAACAAGATTTTTTGTAAATTTTATTGAGTATCCCGTAAGTTTCCTTTCGGTTGCCTAAAAATTAAACTTTCACTTGTATACAAGAGAACATACTTTTTAAAAAATAAATATTAAAATGTATATAAAAATAAGTAAAATAATATTTTTTCTTCATCAGTCATGAAATAATTTTGTTAATTTTAGGGATTTTATCTAGTCAAAAGTGGGATTAAGAATGGTATATTCCAATAGCTGCATTTCTATAACCTCAGGACAGACAACCATCTGGTACTTCCTGGCTAAACTTGTGTCCTTCACAAATACAGTTTGTGATTATAGATGGTCTCTTAGATATTTGTACTCATGTCCATCTGTTCATATGGCATTATGCCTACATGCAAGTCAGTCTTTTCACTAATTCGCTGGTGCCGGACATCCGCGAGTTTAGATTGGCCATCTGGATAAAATTGCTGTTGCCATATTTTTTAGCTGCACATACAATTCTGCCTCAGTGACATTGGTTTCGTGATGGACTGACATACTGCTGGACATACAATCACAGAGTGATGAAATTACACTTCCAAATCAGTCGATTAATACTCATGAAATTCTTAAAAGGAGTAATAAATCCCTCTAAATCAGAGTAATCTGGTGACCAAAAAAAATTCACTTTCTCCTATAATCCACTCAACGTCATCACAATTTATTACTAGCTGGAATCAAGTGTAGGCCAAATGAGAAGTATTTTGAAAGAATGTTTGTACTGGGTCTAGCTGGGATGAAGTTATGAAGTTTCTCCACAGCAGTCAATACAGAGCAGCACTTTGCATTTGCTGCTCATTGTCAGTAACCACCATTGTTCTTATTACAACTGCGCTTGCAGAGCACCAAGACTTTCTCTCTCCCTCTTCCCTTCCTCCCTCAAAGCGAGTATGCTGGGTAAGAGCTTGGGAGGGGGCACAGCTGGGACAGATGAACTGAACTGACTAGAGGGATATGTGTGAACATATACCATGCTCCGCAATAAAAACTCAGGGAAAGGAGGAAGAGACGATTGTTGTTGTGGTGGTTGTAACGGCTATGTACTGCTTCCTAGGATGTGAGATAACTTCCTGCCTATGGGAAGGAGTGAATTAATTTCTAATCTTGCTTTGCTTGAGCATGCAGATTTTGCTTTTCTCATTAAACCGTCTCTATCTTGATTCATCAGTGTTTTCACCTTCCTTCTATCTTTTCTTTCCATCCACTGGGAGAGGGAGAGCAAGTGAAAATCAGAGTGGTTTTCTGGCTGGGGTCAACCTAACACAATTCTGAAATAGCATTTATAAGCAGAAATTTTCTTTGGAGAATATGAACTTCAAGACTATTAAAATCCACACATGTCATTAGACCATGTCCAATTCAGGAAAAGTAACGTGTCCAATAAAACGTTGTATTTTTTCAGAAAAGAACTGATTTTTGACTTGCAAGGACTTTTCTGAAGATGTGGACCTTTGGTTTGCAGCAGCAGAACACAAATAACTAATACTAAGTATCAAAACTGCTAATGCAGAATTTTTGTATTTTTTTAACTACCTGAGTGAAGAATAAATATATTTATGCCTTAAAACACAAGTGACTGACATTTTATATTCTTGGAGTTGTGATTGAATACAGATACATATGAATCTACTGTTTCTCCTACTATTCAGTGCATTTTTCCCATTAATTTGTGATAAGTTGAGAGATGAGGTATATGCATTATCCAAAAGAGACTTTTGGAATGAGATAAATAAGTTGTAATTAATTATCAATAATGAAACAAGAAAATACTAGAAAAAAATGAAACTTAGGAGTGAGCTAGATAAATCAATGGGTCCCAGAAATGAAAAGAAAGAAAAAAAAGGAAAAAGCAAAAGCATTCAAACAAATGGTCACAGTGATCACAATGAAATCTCTGTATTCTGAATTTTAATTTAATACATTTACACTTCAGATCTACATAGCAAGGCAATTTTCTTCATGGATTTATCTTTTAATAGGAATAATTAAATTCATCTTATGTTTCTTAAGTTTTTGTATAAAGGTCAGAAAGATTAAAGAAAAATGGATCAATCTTTTTTCCTCTATATGTGATCATGATAACCAAATCGGCTAAAGTTTTTCCTCATTGCTTCTAGTAATAGTATAAGTGAAACAATGGTGGGATCATCTCAAACTCTAAGCTCAAACATGACAATATTAAGAAGAAAAAAAATGCACATAAATGTCCAACTTAGTCTCAAGCTTATTATGCACAGTGAAATAGCATAACATCATATATATAAAAAATCTGAAAAATAAAGCTGTATCATTTGTGTGTAAGGCACATAAAAAATCTTGCAATATCAATTTATTCAGAAATCTACATCTACCTTTCAGTCATCAATGTGTATATTAAATGCATGGCATTAATACCCATCTGTGTTATATTTTTGACTCTGATATATTAACTCAGTCAGTGCAGCCTTCATAAGGAATGTTTGGATGAACTTTAGTGCTCTTGCAGAATTTTTATCCATGCTTGCAACATCTACTACACATTTCCTCTTGCTGTTGTCAGATCTTGTGGTTTAGGAACTATTTAAACATTTGTGACATTTATGTCCTTCATCCATTTGTAGTTTCTCACTTAAATTCTGAAATGTTACTTCAGAATTTTACTACAAATGGATGAAGGAAATTATTACTAATGGGACATTCATTGCAAATGTTTAAGTGGAATTAACTAAAGTGTACCAGAAAGAAGGTGAAAGAAAAGAAAAAAGGGAGGAGGACATTATAATTGAGGTTCTGCTACACTGTGAATAGTTTTTACAAGAAACTGCTGACATTTATTTTTTTCCATGTTTTTAATCAGTAACTCCTAATATATGATTCTAAAAACAAGGTTTTATGACAGAGAAACATCTGAATTTACCTAGAGAATGAGTTGTAAGAAAGAGAGATTGTGATTGGTATTAAAACAAATATTCAGTGCAACAAAATTTGGAAAATGGATTGTTAGAGTAAGGGTTAATGCATATTAGCTTGCATTAAAATATTATAAGTCATAAAAGTTTTGTCTTGCTCTGAATAAAAAGGTATATCCAGAAGGCTGAAGCATGCTTAATACTGTTAAGAGTAGAGCATGTTATAGCACTAATAAGCCTCCACTAAAAACATGCATCAAAAATATCTGTCTATTCAAGTATTCAGAGGACTCCATTAACCTTCAAAGTTGCAGATACCTTCAGGTGTCTTTAAATTAATTTATTTTTCTGGGAAAGATGAAAAATGGAAACATATCCAAGGTTCTACTGTATGGAAATTGCAAAGTGTTGTCAAGTTATTATTTCAGTGACAGGTGATTTTTTTGGCAGAAAATACTTTCTCCCACAAGAATTCTGCAAGCATATAAATGATTGTCTAAATTTACTTGGTGTCCAAGATGATGGGTCAGCAAATAGACTTTCTAACTACAGAAGGAATTAAACAGAGGTTCATTAAAGGATGGGAATGGAAGGCCAGAAGTACATGAGGAGATGGTACTAAAGGAGAAAACACACATAAGTGGAGGTTGCAAGGGGATTTTGACATGACTGCTTAGAAGGGTATGTGTCGAAAGACTTGCATGGATTGTCTATATGCTGATGGTCAGAATTTGGATAACAAACACCAACTGTAAGTGCAGGGCCATGACATTGTCAGAAAAAACAAAAATTTGATGAGATAATACATAATTGAGGCATTGTCATAGGTCATTAAATGTGATTAAAGGAAAATCAGAATAATTCTAATTTAAAATTTTCTGTAGATGATCAAGTAGACTGATGATCTTATCTGCACAGTCCTAGAATGTAACAGAGGTCACTGTCATTTATCACTGAATTATCACAGCAGATTTGCAAAGTATGGGTGGAAAAGTGATGTATTTGGTTTGCAAAAAATCTGCTGTGTAAAACACTGGTTTGAATCATTTCACGCTATTTTTCATGCATTCAATTCTTGGGCACATCTTTCCTAGTATAGGGATATCTGTTAGAAAATTATGGTCTAAAATGTGCATATTGATACGGAAAGAATTAAAAACTTTGGCCCAAAAGAGGACTGAAAATGGAAAAATGCAAACACGACTAGCAATAAAATGCTATGATTCTTGAATTCTACTAATAATGATAATTTTACCTAAAATGTTTAATTATTTACAAGCATTAAAAAATAGATATTAGCTTGCATTTTTACATTCCTATGAAATTATGCACCCTTTTCAAAGTGATAGAATTCCAGAAGATTAATGTCCCAGAAAGGAGGAAAACTGTTGAATTTTTAATAAATTCTGCTTTTTTACCAAAGTAATTCCATTGATTTCAATATATTTTATACCTGCATAACATAAGAGAGGGTTTTCTTACATTTTTCTTGAATTATAAAAGGTAATTTAAGGATGATACTGAAAATTCTCATGTTCTCTCTTTTCCTTTCCAAAATTTCTTTCTGAAGCATAAATTCTTCCATCATTTTACAGAATGTAAGCTTTTGTTGATAAAAATCAGTGCTCCAAGTAGAATAGTAATTTCCATAAGTATTCTCCTGTGAGGTTCTTCTACACTTCGATTTTGGTGAAGTACATAGCAAAGACAGAGTTGGAAATACTGTACTTAGCTGGAACTGGATACTTTTCTTACGCATCCCTTTTGTGCATATCAGACTTTCTCAGACACAGGGATGTTAATACAGACTATTAATCATTAATGATTCGAAACATTTACCCATTTGTGGAGATGCCAGGGTGCTTTGCTGAGGCCCAGGTTGTGCCCCACCAGGGGAGGAGGTGACTTTTTCTATGTGTAATGGCTGATACAGAGGGGGTTGAACTATCAGCATGTGGAGGCTACAAACTGGGCTTTGAGGCAGATAAGAGGCAAATCATGCGAGGTGAGGATGTTTTGCTACTCTTAAACATACAGATTTCCCATCAGATTACTGCTCTTTCCAGTAAAATTTAATATAGTAGTGTCATTTTCACAGATATGAAGGGAACTTTTCATATGTACTAACAGTTTATTCACCTAAACTTGCGATGCTTTAGTAAAGAATAATTCTACATAGAATATAACATTTGCCATCCTGTATTCCAAACATAAACAATCATGTGTTGTATTTATAGCTTTAAAAATACTTTCATATTCATATTAGTTTTACAGATTTTTATACATTTATTGAAATCAGTTACTTAAGTAAAAGAGATAAGCATAGTAAAAACATATAGCACAGATTTAAATAATTACGCTGAGCAAATATTGCCATTTTCTTTCTCAAAGTAAATCAAAATGTCAAACCAGTTTGTGATAAAAAATTACTGGCTTTATTCATGTGGTGCTCCATGAAAACAGAAAAGTAAGAATATAAATAAACGTGAACTGCATTTCAGTTTTAACTTTGATCAATTCTGTCATATTCTGAGGGGAAAGAGGAAATCTGAGCATAGAATTTACCTTTAGCCCAAAGAATGTTTAAGTGGTCCAAACTATTAATATAGAAAAATATTAATAATAATGCAATTATAATGCTTCTACAAAAGATTCCTTGTATCCTTGCTTTATACATGCTTTCAGCATTTCTCTGGGCTCACCCTCAGGCATTCCTTATGAGCATTAGGGTGGGGGCAAGTTGCCAATTAGCCTTTACTGCCCTGGGATCTTTGCTAGAAGATGGAGGAGGCATCCTTCCTGCACAGTCGTGAAAATTGAGTCATGAGAAAATTAACTTTGCTAAATAAGGTTAACTGTCAGCAGGACAGCTGACCTACACTACTTGGCCTATGACTTTCCATGGAATCTGTTCAAAATGTATTTCCATGTATTGTATTTCCATGTGATGCTTTTTGGCCTATTACTAACTCGTAATTTTTGTAATCATATGTTCTTTACAAATACCTTGGAAGAGCAAATATTTTCATCTTCTTGGTTTAGAATAATAAAAGACTTGGAGAGGATATTCATACATAAAGGTCTTCATAGAAGAAATGCAAAAGTGTTGGAAAGAGACATTAGCTGTGTTTTAGGATTAATAAACATATGTTTTCTCGGTAGTGAGAAGAGGTAGATGTAAACTGCTAATATTAAAACATTTCACCAAAAATGGAAATGGTTCCATTTCAGGGGAAGTAAAACAGTAGTGTACTGATAGAAATTTCAACCTTCTTGTTATTGGCCCGGCACATATTTTTTTATAAATTTTTCTTTGCTTTGTTCACTCTATGTGTTATATCTTTTTGTATCACACTATTTGACTAGAATAAGTATTTAAAGATACAATATTCAAAATTCTTCAGTAATTTTTCACTTCTTTTTTACATAAGGCTACAGATGCTGCAGATGATTTGCAAGATTCCCTGTGTTAGGTCCTGCCTAAAGTCATTGCAGGAGATGCTTGTCCTTACAACATAAACAAAGGGAGAAAATAAGAGCAGGAGCATGAGGAATTAAGTTCAATGTCCAAGGTCACTTAAGAACTTGCCCAGGTCAACAAAAGAGGCTAGATTTCTTGTTGCCCAACTTAATGTTTTATCATTGAATTACAATGCCATTGTTTATTACATTTTTGGTTTTTAATAAATTCTTGCAATATGGTATAAATAATTTTGTTTACAAGAGCAGAATTCTCACCCTCTCACAACATCAATCTGAAGACTATTTCAGACCCTCTGCACCCTGACATTTCCTTGAAAATACATAATTCTTTGGAAAAAGTGTCCCTAATGCAGTTACATAGCTGTCAAACCTTTCCCTTTTCCGAGAGAAAGAGCTCCTTTCTTTAAACCTTGGCTATTCTCGGAGCATTTTAGAATGATGTCAGTGTCCTAGAAGAGTATATGACATCTTTCTCTGATGATTTAAAGCCAATTAATCATTGAATCAACCATTCTGAGACACCTCATGGATAATGTCTTTTTAGGACTCAGTCTTGCAAATCTGAGTAGAATGGCCCAAGTACAGCAAAACACATATTCATTAAAGTAGTTGTATTACCTTATAATTTTTTTTCTTTGAGTTTGAAGGCTGTTGCAAGCACAATTGGAAGCATCCTAAAAATATTTTTTAAATGTTTTGAACACATTTTCTGATCTTCACCCTACTTTGATTTGAAAACCAAAGTTTCTAGGAGACAATCTAAACCTTTAAAGTGGATATATTTGGAAATATTTTCAAGTTTCTCAGTTTTTGTTTTTTAATTTTCATTCTGTTTCTTAGACATGTTCAGAAGTTTATTCCTTGTTAATAACAAAATTATCATTGCTAATTGTGAGAGAAGACAACACACCTTACTCCATTCATTTCAGTGTTTTAAAAACTGGATTAAGCATCAGAGTAACTGGGGCAGGAGCTCAAGCACCTATTAAAATGCATCTGCATTTAATTTTAATTTTAGATATTCATGTGCATATCCAGTTATTGATCCAAAGACATCAAAAAACTGAAAGAAAAAAGGTTGTTTTTCATAGATAATAATAGCTAGATGTGACTATTAATGACTGGAAATGATGTGCAGGTCTGGGTTATGAAGGTTTCTATTATTTCATTTACTTATAGATATATGCTTGTGGAGAGTGGAAATTCGTGGGGAAAAATGTTAATTGAAATCAATAAAGAAAGAAAATAACAAGCTGGAAAAGATGGCAAACAAGAAAATTTAGAAACATTGATAAAGTGTCAACACCAATCAGCATCAAGATCAAGTCTTCACAAAGTTACAGTGTCCTTGTTTTGGTTGATTTAGGTTAACTCCATTTGGAATTAACTTAAAGACATTTTGGTTCAATTGACTTAAATTGACTCAAAGGCAAACACTGAATGAAGTTTTAATCTGATACCTCTATCTCCATAAAAAGCTGCAGTATCATTTGAGTAAAAAAGAAAGTTTTCAGAATTGTAGCACATTCTTTTCAAAGGATTTCAGAAATATGATTCTAATTCATAGTAGTTTTCAGTGGTAGTCAAGAACCTCCTTTTCCAAGTCCTTTAAACAATGTCTTTATTATCCTTCTATTAGATTGCATTTAAAAAAAATAAAATAAATCAAATGTATATCTAGAAATCCTTACCATTTTTTCACTAAGTTACTTAGGTTTCACTGACCCTTTGACAATAGATATATCCCTCGCTGACTTTTTGGTCATTCTTTCAAGAATGAAAATAATTGTCCACTAGAATACAAAACCATTTTCCCAGGAGACATCCCAATTAATCCCTTGTCCCAGACCTGTCAGCTATTTATAGCCAGTAATATTTAAAATTTTAAAATAATTTTCTTTGTGGCATGAATGCAGATGGATATGGAAAAATGCATCGCCGCCCTCAAGCCTAGACTTGACTTGATAGACCTTTTGGAAAAAATAGTGTGTACATCAAGCTGCTTGAAATTGTTTACTTACCTTGAAGATATAAAGATGAAGGATTCAGCAACACCTGGCTAAAGTTGATTCTGTGAGCTGCAGGGATACTAAAGATTTAAAGCTACTTGCTCACACTGCTAAGCCATCACCCTCCAGGAAAGGCTAAATACTCTGTTATTGAGGTATCTGTCTGACTACTCACTTCTTTTAAAATTCAATTTTATCCGTGAAGAAAAAGCTTTCTGCTAATCATTATAACTATCCCAGTCTTTAGCAATTTTCCTCAGTTCAAGTAATTGAGAATGTCCCCTTATTTTACATTTTTTGTCAGAGACTAAAATGAGAGTAAAGAAAAGGGCAGGTAACCCCTACCTCTATTCTTCAAGATATTAAATTTATGGCATGAATTATGATTACACAATGCTATATATTTACAGAGAATATATACTTCTCTATGACTGTGGTGGCTTAACACCAGCTGGAAATTAGACTCCAAAATAGCCACTCTCCAAGCATAAAAGTGTCCTCATACATACATTGAATCCCACCCAGAAAGACAAATAATGTGTAAGAGTAAGTGCTGAAATTATTAAGGCGTTGTCAATTTTGGAAGATATTTCCTTTATTATTTTAAAGAAAAATAGGGTCAAAAAGAAAGGTTAAAATAAAATTCCCAAGTAAATGTTTCTAAGATTAAACTACAGTAATGATCAAAATTTCCATTATTTATAATAAAATAGGCAACCATATAGCTAATGCTAATTAATGACAGCATAATTATAACAGCAAAATTCTGATAGAGATTGGATTTAATGGAAAGAACTCATCATACAATAAAACACGTAAAGTAAAAATTCTCTAAGAGGTAAGTCCTACCTGGTCTGTGCTAGATATTCAAGAACACTTGTGCTGAATTTATAATATATATGAATATTTTGAAAGAAAGGTAGGGAATAATGCAAAAAGAGAAAAACACCAAGAACATTGTAATCTCTGCAGCTTTACGATCCTTGAATACCATAAGCTTATTGTCTTAGATATATCGTAATTTCAAGGGATACTGCTACTCATTTTAAGCCATCATTTGCTATTCTGTCCCTTGAAATAGATTAAAAAAATTGTTCAAAGTGATAAGGACAGAAAAAGAGAAAAAAGATTCAAAATTATTTTTATTAAAGGACAAAACTGAAAAAACCCCTTAGCCCAAACAGTTGGCAAACCAAGCAGTGAAAAAAAATCCCGCAAATATATTTGTGTAACTTTCAACAACTTTATATCTATTTCTCACAATTGTCCTTGAGTATTATAATTGTTAGAACTATTACAAAAAATGACATTATAATAATCTCTATTACCACAGTGTTCATTTATTCACTTATTTCAAATTAGCACAAAAGAATAAACTCAAACATTTAATTCATTAAGATAAGAAAAATCAGTTCATTAGTCTGTACTATATGCACACAATAAAATCAAAGCTAAAACAAAACTAATAACAACAGTAATGTAGCAAGTTAATTTGTGCCTAAGACTCTTCTTCTACTGGAATTTAATCTTCTATGAAATAACAAAAAAGTTCTGAAACCTCAATTCTCTTCCTAATTTCCTGACCACAAAGTTACAGAATACACTGAAGCTTTGTAAATCTCTCAGTATCTCCTGTAATAGCTACCATATTTTATGAAATTTAACAAAGAAGATTTTCAGAGATCATAAGTAAATTTTTTACCTAGCCACCAGGACATGGAATCCCACATGCTGTGGCTCTGTCTTAGTATCTAAATTAACACAAAACAGAAGATGACAACAGGAAGAATAAACTATAATCTGATGGTTGAGAAAATACTTATAAAACTAGGAAGCCAAAGCTGAAATTTCAGTTCAAAACCAAGAAAGGCTTTTTGAGTGCTCTCAAATTCAGTTCAAAATTTCAGCCAAAATGTTTAGAAGTGGGCACTTTTTTTGTACAAAAACATTTAAAAGAAAATAGAGAAGCAGAAATATTAATACAATAATAATAAAGAAAAATTCTATATGAAGGTCTAGTGCATAAGAGGACAATCGGCAAAAAATAAATAGTTTTAAATACTCTTGATCATAAAACCTCATATACGTGCAATGATACATTTTGGATATTTGCCTATCTGCATAATGATTTCTATTGTTTTAAAGAGACACAATAATATTTGCTTCCTTTCAGTAACTGGAGTTTTGGTGGTTACTTTTAAACTATTTAAGCTGCACTTAAGTTGAGCAGTTCATCATGGCTGATATCTGGATTAAAAGAAGAGTCAAACTCGCAAAATTAAAGCGTTTCTATAAACTAATGGCTAATAAGAAATGAATGTTCCACACAACATAATCAAAAAAATTTGAAAATCTCTATGCACAAAGGTTCTGTCTTCTTAGTTGCCATGCTTTGATGTATTTCAGGGAAACCAGGTGAAGACCAAAGTCAGGATCCTTTCAGTTTAACTAATTTGTGGATGGGACCACCTGGAAAACTGCCCTGAGGGCATTAAGGAGCATAAGAGAGGTGGTAAGTTAAGTACATTTTTCCTAAAGCACAAGTGCTCTTCATTCCCCTGTGTAAGAAATCAGGCAAGGAAGACAGGGAACCAGCATGTCAGAAGAAGAGATGTTTAGGTTAGATACCAGCAAAAAATTTTCACCCATAGGGTGGTTGAGCTCTGAAACAGGTTTGGCAGGGAAGTAGTAACAGAACCAAGCCTATCCAGGTTCAAGAAGCGTTTGGACAATGCTCTCAGGCACATGGTGTGGTTTTTGGGGTGTCCTGTTCAGGGCCAGGAGTTGAACTTGATGATTCTGGTGGATCCCCTCCAACCCAGCATATGCTATGATTCTATGAATAATTACATCCTAGTCAAGCTAAAGTGTAGAAGGAAATGCACAGGAAGTGGAATCGGGGACAGATGTCTTAGGAAGAATGTAGGACTCTGCCCAGATGTGTAGAGGTAGACTCGGGAATGCTAAGGGACCGTTGTAGCTGAATTTGGCAAGGAATATGAAGAGTAACAGAAAAGGCTTCTACAGGTACACTGCTCAGAAATGGAAGAGCAAAGAAAATAGAAACCACCATCACCTCTCTACTCCCCTCTTCTCCCCAGTAAAGAAGAAAGAAGAATTGGTGACAACAAATACGAAGAAGACTGAGGAATTCAACAGGTCTTTTGCTTCAGTTTTCACTGGTAATCACCCTTTCCACATTTTTCAAGTCCCTGAACTTCAGTGAAGTCCCTCCCACTGTAATAGAGCATTAGGTTCAATACCACCTGAGGAACATGAACATGCGTAATTCCATGGGACTGAGAGAATTGGCTAATAATTGCTAATCCACTGTCTATGGTCATCCTGCCATTGGATGCTCAGTTTCCTTGCACTATATTAACTTCTTTATATGGACTATTGAAGAAAATCTACAGCTGTTTGAAATCCTTCAAGTCTAGTATTACTCGAAGTGACATAGAAAATAAGAACGGTTTGCAGTCCTGGCCTTTAATTTCTAGAGGACCAGAAGGACTTTTTTCTGTTTTTTCTTGATCTCGTAATAATTTTGCTAGTAAGTTTGTTAACTGGTTTTTTTGGAGGTTTTTTGGAAGCATATGGGATATTTTTTTCAGTCTGATAATTTAGAACAGCTGTTCTTTTCTTGGGGCTTCTTAAAGCAAGTTTCTTTCTAGCTTGTTTTTTTTTGTTGGTTTTGTTTGTTTGTTTGTTTTCCTGAAAGCTTTCTCATCTATTTTCTATTTGAATTTTAAAAAGCAGAAGAAAGAAAATACAAGTAAAGGATGGTCCTTGCAAAATGACTCCAATTAAAGGAGCCAACCTTCCTATTTGTAAACTGAATACTCAGCTTTGTACTTTATAATCGTATGTCACAGGTAAATCAATTACTCCATTACTACTTTGAGAGAGAAGAAAAGTCTATTAAAAACCACATAACAGCACAATAAAAGTCCATTCTAAATAACCTTATTTCTATTTGCTAAAATATCATGAAAATGAACATAAACCCCCAAACTAGATAATCTTCAAACAACTGCTATTTCTCTATAGCTTTTCAAATAAGTTTATATATGTATCTAATTGTTGCAAACCAAACTCATTCAATTCCTACAGAAAATAAAACCACAGTTCATCACCTCATGCTGCCTTTATCCTACCTTTCCTTTAGACATAAAAAGCTGAGAGAATTGGGAAAATACACTGAACTGTAATATAGATATGTTACTTGAAAGCACAGATGAGTAATTTAATGATTTTACGTTCCATTCCGTTCATAACTGAGTATTAATTGCCCTTATTGCATTATGGTTTTCCTCATTTGTCTCTGTTTGATGCTGCTTCTACATTGCTTGTGTGTGCATGCAATTTTGACCCTGTTAAACCAAGTGTAAGCTTCTTTAAATACTGCTTAGGTATATAGAGATTCAACATGTGTCTATGGATAGTAGTCTTTTTTTCTGTGTTCTTTTGTGTTGCAGAGCACAGATAACCAAAGAGAAAAGATTAATCCAGTGGTATTGGTGTTTGAAGACCAGCACTCCCACCTAATGTGTAAAAATAGAGAGGCAGAGCAAAAATTGAAAATGAAGAAGATAAAATACATTAACAAAAGAAATTGCAAAAAAAAAAAGAGAAAAAAATCAGCACAGGAGGCTTGGAGAGGTTATTGCAGGCTGAATATTTTTTAAAATATCAAAAAAGGTGAAAAGAAAGACAGGAAGTATTACTTAAAAAATAGGTATGTTGTAATAGGGAAGAAACTCATTATTTGTACTGCATACTACTCGTTCCACAGTTTGAGATTTCATGGTTTAGCACATCTTCATGAACATTTCTGAAGTTCACCAGTTGAAACATATGTTTTCCTGTCTTCCATATTTTTTAAGTGCTGCAGTTCTAGAGGAGACTAAAGACCTGAAACATAGATTATTAGCAAAGCTAACAATTTAGCACGTCCAATTTTTCCCCTGTTATAGCATAATGTTCTCTCAGTTTGACCAGAGTGCCATTCTCAGCCTGCCATCTAAGGAGCAGCTGATTTAATTATTACTCTTTGAATGTAAGTTCAGAATCAAAAACAATGTCCATTAGCTAAGTTTGATCTAGATACATACTCCATTTTTAATGTCTTTGAAAACAGTTTATGCAGATATTGTTTCCTTCTCTGTTTATTTGAGACACTGAAGTGCTGGTCTCTTTTGTTAAGGGTTAATTAAACAGACCATGTGGGAAATGACTGAATTAGAGATCCATTACAATTGTTAATTGTGTAGCAGATAATTGTTCAAAGTTACGACTTTGTTTTGACATTAAATTTTCAACATTTTACAGTATGTGAAATTACTACTACCTGCCTTATGGGACTTGCTATTTATGGCATTCTCCTGTGGTTGAAAAGAAACCTGGTGGCGGAAAGAAAACAACTTTCCATTTAGAGTGTGAATTCAGATTTTTTTTTTTTTTTAATGTGGGTCAAGGATAAGTTTACACAGCCTGGGAAAATACTTAAGGAAATTAAAATTGTCTTAGTGGTATTTTTCCTGTTCTCAGATTATAGAAGAATAAAAGGGTTTGGCAAAATACAAAAGGTAACAAATGGTCAAAAAGAAAGCTACCTATTTTTTTCCCCTCATGTAGTTATCCTGAAGACATCAATTTTGCCAAATACTGAACTCCAAGTGAGTAGCCAGAAAAAATAACCTCCGGGATCAATCTAGGGGTTAAAAATAAAACCAACAACAAAAAAACCCACGTCACAAAATGAAAACAAAACCCAAGGAAACATAGTCATAGATGAAGAGACAATAGAATTTTAAGGGGAGGACTGAAAATGATACACACAAATCAGAAAGACATTTCATCCAGTAAATTGGGACCGTGAGATTAGAAATAACTATGATGTTTCTATCCTAGTTTGAGAAGCCTTGGAAACAAAATGGAGAATTAACAATCATGATTTAAGATATAAACAGACTTTACAGAAAATACTAGTAACAGCAACTACAGTTGGACCAGAGCGGTTGAAGGCTCTACTTTTTTGGAAGAAGAGAAATAAGGGGAAAAGTAATGTACATAAAAGAAGTGCCTCAGTGTTAAAGAAAAAAAGGTAACAAGAATAGAACCAAAACTATGTCAAACACCTATTATGTAACAGTAAAATATTAAAATTTCGAAAACAGAAAATCTGCTCTAGATCCCCAGTATTGACCATAAACAATAATATCTTGGGAGAAAGAAGAAAAAATAAAAAATAAGTTAAAATATATGAAATTTGAAAACTTTAATTTCCTAGGGAAAGCACCATCTAATTGACAGATAGTTCCAGAAAATAATCTTTAACAGCTTTTTCTGTAAAACAACTAGCAGACCAACTGCAAGGTTTATTATTTTTACCTTAGTGGTGAGTATCCAATGAAAGCACTACTCACTTATATCAAAGCTGAAAAACGTAGAGTTTGTGATGATAATGAAACTCCCATTTTAGTCCAAAATAAATATATAATTTATTACTTCTATTAGCAGTGTTGTAAAAAGGAAAACTTAGATTACTCAAGGAAACAAGTAGCACGGGTGACAGAAATTGAGAGTGATTAACATAATTACTTTTGAAAGGGGTAGAACAGGGCAAATTAAGCTTCAAAAATTGTTTCTCTTTCTAAAATTAAAGGAGATCTGGTCTTTGAGGGTTTGGTACATTATATATTCATCATAATTTTTTATCTGTCAAATTCTTTAAATTCTTTTTTCTGTCTTAACCCTTTCAAAATGCATGTATTTCAACATAAAGGAAGGAGCACAAATTGTCCTTTGATATCACTAAAATTGTGTTTCGGAAGTTTGGTGATAAATCTTCCTTTATTTTTCATCAGTCACAAACATCTGAAAGAACTATGACATTGCATACTTTAGATTAGAGTAAATTGCTAGAGATAAGAAATAAAACTAAAGAAGAAGCCTGTATTGAAAAAATGTAGAAAAGCAGATTTCTTACTTTCTAGCATCCTCCAGATACAGTTTTGTGAAATTAAGATTATGACACTAAGGAAAATATCAGTAGCTGGGTTTTTAAAATCTTTTATCTTTAAAAATCTCCTTGTTGCTTATAGCTCTGGATAGTTGGTGGTCTCTTATATACGTTAAAAAATTATTAGTTATTTGCTTGTGATTCCAAAAAATTTTGTTCCATAACTCAGACAGCTTCTGTGAATCTCATGTTCTACATCAAAAAATGTAGTTTGCTAAAACACACAAGTAACAGTCCTCAAAATAATACACTATGAAAATGTTGCACTTTGTTTGACAGTAATTTATGTTACATTAAAAAATCCTGAATTTAAGTCATCTGAAGAGCTATAAGAAATTAATATAAGAAAGAGCAGCTGGTGCTTTAATTCAGATGTTACTTCGTGTTATTTTGAAATATCATTTTTTAATTATTTGACAGAAAGAACAGGAAAACTTCCTGTCTCAGATGAAGCAGGAAGAGCAAATGCTGCGAAGTAATTGCTCATGCAATATCAAAATGTAACTAACATTCAAGGGTGAATCTTATGAAAATGCAGAACAATTTTATTTTAGAACTTAAAAAGAGTGCCAGGCACGCATAAACCATGATTCTTATGAAGTATTTAAATATTAAAAAGTCAAAATCCTTCATTTGACAGTGTCTGACCTTTAAGCTTATCTGCTTTTAAAATACATCTTACCTATCTACCAAAACTTTAATCACTTTCTCATTTCAGATATTGAAAGAAAGATTCCATTTAAATCAAGCAAAGGTCATCCTTCTTTGAAATATAGATTACTCACCTGTAGTTCTTAAAAAAGTGAAGACTGGAGAACAAACTCAGGAGAAACAGCTCTCTCTCCACACTGAGATAGTAGAGTCAGCAGCGGAAAGGATTAAACATAATTATGTGTAACTCCCAGAGACTGTAAGGTCCAGACAAGAAATAAAATGCAATTCAGTTTCAAAATGTATGAAGTTCATAGAGTTACAAAATGAAGAAATGAGATGTTATGTTATCTGCTCTTTTTGAACTACTTAAACTGCGGTTAGGTTAAAATGGCACCAGAAGCATCAAGAGATAAAAACCAAATGGGTAATCTGTCTGAGACCACTGAGATTAATATGAAGTTTTCAACCTCTGCCTGATTACTTACAAGCTAAGTAAATTATCTGTTTCTCTTGCCTGTGAAATATATAATTTATTTTAATAAAATATTGCATGGTATTCTAATGCTTGTCCTCAAGTATCAGCAAACTTTGAGTATTTAAGATATAATCACAATATGATTTCTAATTCTCTGAATGACTGACATTTCATAGAGAAAAACAACTTCTGCTATCTGGTCTTCTAAAATAAAATATAGCAGAAGAGCTACCTCCAGGATTAACCCACACATGAGAATCTGAGTTTATAGTTTATCTGATCTCATATATGTGAACATGAAATTGTTTTGAACAGCACACAAAAGTCTAACATTAAACTATTTAGAATTATAATATATTTGAAATAACAATTGGCTTTTGGTTTGATTTTACATTGTAAAGTATAAACTTTTCTTAGAAAAGGACTTCTTTCCAGAGTCACAGAACCAATTCGGTTGGAAAAAATCTCTGAGACCGAGTCCAACCTACAACCCAATACCACCTTGAAGCACTGAATGCTTCATACAGCCTTTCCTCAAACACCTCCAGGGGCGTTGACTCCACCATCTCCCTGGAAAGCCCATTCCAATATCTAATCAACCTTTCTGTGAAGAATTCCTTCCTAATGTTCAACCTAAACCTCCCCTGGTGCAGCTTAAGACTGTGTCCTCTCATCCTATTACTAATTGCCTGGGAGAAGCAGCTGATCCCCACCTGGCTACAGCCTCCTTTCAGGCAGTTGTAGAGAGCAATAAGGTCATTCCTGAGCCTCCTCTTCTCCAGGCTAAACAGCCCCAGCTCCTCAGCCATGTCTCATAGGGTATATGCTCCAGACTCTTCACCAGTGTTGTTGCCCTTCTCTGGACCTGCTCCAGCACCTCAATGTCCTTTCTGAATCGAGGTGCCCAGAACAGGATGCTGTACTCCAGGTGTGGCCTCAGCAGTGCTGCTGCAGGGGAAGAATCACTTCCCTATTCCTGTTGGCCACACTATTCTTGATATAGGTCAGGATGCCATTGGCCTTCTTGGCCACCTGGGCACATACTGGCTTAAGTTCAGCCATCTGCCTGCCAGCTCCCCCACATGCTTTTCCTCTGGGCAGCTTTCCAGCCACTCTGCCCCTAGCTGTAGCACTGCATGGGGTTATTTTGGCCAAAGTCTAGGACCTGACACTTGATCTTGTTGAGCCTCAAGCTGTTGGTCTAGTCCCATCTATGTAGCTTGGCCAGATACCTCTGATTTTCTCATAGAGTTTACAACTCTGATAACCTTTAGTACTTTTTACATAGAATTGATTAGATTCTTATAATGCTGGGGCATCTAAAAATACACATTATATCTTCAAATGTGTAGGTTTTGATATTTGAATTGCAGGTTAAAAAAAGTCAGTACAGAAATGTCTGTAAAATTAATAAAGCCATTAGTAATAAGACTATTAATGGGCATTTTTAGATAAGAATGGGAATTTTAACAGGTATTTTTGCATTGGTATTAAAGTTTCTCAAATCATGACCAATACAAAGCAATATATCTTTGATCTAACTTTCATAGACTAAATCAGTACCCACAAAAACATTCTCAATTTTCATGGCAGATTTTAACTGAAGAAAATCACTAAAACCATCTTTCAGAGGAAAGTTTGTATTCTCTACTGTGATTAATAGTTCACTGCCACTGCCCTCCCTTGTCCTGCAGGTTGAGAAAAAAATGTAGAGGGAAGACAAGAAGACTCATGAATCAGGATAATGTTTAACAGCAAAAACTGTGTGCAGAAGTAAAGCAAAGCAAGGAAATCCTCCACCACTTCCCACTAACAGGCAGATGTGCCACTCCCTGGAAGGCAGGGCCACAACATAGATAACAGTTACTTGGGAGCACAAACACCATAACCATGAATGTCTTCTCTTCCTCCTTCTTTCCCTGAGCTTTTATTGCTGAGCTTGATGTCATGTAGTGTGGAACACCCCTTTGGTCAATTGGAGTCAGTTATCCTGGAGACACTTCCTCCCAACCTCTAGTCTGACCTCAGCCTACTTCCTGAAAAGAGGGGTGGTGGTGGAGAGCCAGAGCTGTGCAAGCAGTCTTCAGAAATGGTCTAAACACTGGGGTGTTATCAACACTATCTTAGTCACAGATATAAAGCACAGCACCACAAGGACTGCTTTAAAGAAAATCAAATCCATTCCAGACAGACCCAGTACACTCATGAGTGAGGTGGGAAAGGGCAGAAACATTTTTCCCTATATGCTTCAAGTCAATGTTCTATGCCATTTCAAGGGAGTTTAACTAAAAAGGATGAATATTTTGAACCATCTTTGTCTGTTTATTCTCAGTCTAAATCACAGCTAATAAGCAAATTCCTTCCACAGGGCTCTAGCTACTTCAATCTGTCAGTCAGCATTGGTTACTGAGTGAGTAATGCTGAGTACACCATGTTCCTGTCATGGCCTAGCACCCCAAAAGTAAAGAATGATGAAGTAGCTGTTTTCATATGTTTTTCACTAGGCAGAGACCGAGAATATCAGCAGAATGCTTTATATAGGCATCTCCAATTTTATGACAAAAAGTAAACAATCTATTTCCATGACAAATAAAAAACTGTAATATGCTTAAAAGTCAAGAAATCTGAGTTCTGATTATACTGATGTTAACTTTCTAAGACTGATTTTTTGTATCATTGGTGAAAGCATTCAGTTCTGTCAGAATTTAGATTATAGGAATACCTCATGAAATATTTACCCTCATGATAAGAAAATTGTTACTTATGGAAGTAAAAGTTATAATTATCCAAGGTAAACATCTTTTATATTATACCAATGTTTTTGTCATAATATTAATATTTGGCTACCTTGGATAAATATTTTTATATACATTATATAATAGATACATAATTTGTATTATGCATGTCATATAATATACAATAAGATACAGGTTACTTATTAATATATAAATTTAACAGTATTAACTCAAATCTAATTAATTATGTACCTATAAATTAAATTTATATGATCTGTGCTTGATAAGATTATCACTGAATTCAGTCTTACTTTCCAAGGACTTTCTACCTTCTAAGGTATCCTGCAAAGAAAATAAATAAGTATCAGAACTTATCTTATATGTGTTTATATATGAGAACTTATCTATGTACTGAACAGTATCAAGTTATTTTCAGGACTTGAATAATTCGGAAATACCTAGCCATTTTTCTCTTTTTCTGTTTGCACACAAGTATCTAAGTTCTATCACAATTTTATATTTGCAATTTTTTTAATCTTTGATTTGTCTGTATTTTGGGCTTTCTTTCATTTTTTTATTAGCATTTAAATGTAAATGAAAATTTTAATGTACTAAAAGGTGACAAAAAATTTCCAATGAATTCTTTGTTTCCATTTGTTTTTATATTAGACTGTATAAATAATGTTTTGTCATTTTAGATGTAAATAGGATATATCTGTAAATGAGATTAGAAACCTCTTAGACCATATGTTTCTGTGAGGGTAAAAAAAAAAAGAAAATCTGTAATAAGCAAATGAATGTATTTTATTGTTTATAAAATTATTGTGAATTCTATAACAGGAAGAGAGGAATATAGAAGAGGAATTAAGTTTTCCGCGGTGATTACATTTACTCAACATGTCCACCTCCTTAACTTTTTCCCTCCTATGAAACCTAGTGTGAAACTGATGCCTTTACCAGACTCAATTCAGTTAAATTAATTTATTGTCAATTAGCAAAGTATTAATTTATTATTTGGGTATTGAAGGGAAAAATCAGTAATTTAAATAATCAGGTAAGGAGACACTTTTCTGCCCCTTCTCCTCACCTGTTCCTGGCGTGAACTCCCCTTGTTTTCATCACATCTTATGCTCAGTCCCTCCAAGATACTTTGGTGAACAATTGGAGATGCAGAGGTCGATATTGGGCTCTAGTGTTTTCTTTCTGCTGCTCCCCACTTCTTGCTTCTTTTCCTCAACTGCTTCTTAGTGCTCCTCTGCTCTGGCACGGACCACTCATGGCTGTAGCCCCTCACCAAGCAGAAAAAGCAGCTGAGGCCTTCTTCAAAAAGTCTCATGTTCACAGGCTCTGGTCTTCATGGGGGATATCTGCTGAAATGACAACATAACAGCGTACAAACAATCATGGAATTTATGGACTGCTCTAATGACAACTTCCTAATAGAGGTGATTGTGGACAAACTGGACGTGGATATGAAAATAGTGGGAAGATTTGGATGCAGTGGCCATGGAATTTGAAATCTTGAAAGAAGGGAGCAGGACAAAATGCAAGACTTCATGACTTTCAGCAGATTTTAACCACTTCAGAGATCCATTTGGAAGATTCTGTGGGGAACTTCTCAGAAGTTCAAGAAAGGGAAATGGGAAGTTCTGGATCTGGGAAAGAATAATCCCAGATAATGGTACACACCTGGGGGCAAACTGGCTGGAAAGCAACTTTTCTCGGAAAGACCTGTGGGTCTTGGTGGACACAAAATTTGACATGAGCCAGCAATATAGCCTTGCAGAAAAGCATTACCATGAAAACAGTGCCAACACCTCAAGGAAGGTGACACTTGCCCTTTATTTAGATGGTGAGGCCATATCTGGAGTACTGTGTCCAGTTTCAGGCTCCATGTTAAAGGAAAAGCAAAACAGAGACTGTATTTGGTATTCTGATTCACTCAGTGGCTTGGGCACCGAGAGAGATTAAAATGTGCTGAAGTCTTCAGATATGAAATGAAAGGTCTCATAAGCGTGTGTCATTAAAGGAAGTTGTCTGGATTCTTTTTTATTAGTTTGATCCTGTATGTGAGAAAATTTAGTCAATGTATGTCATTCTAAGCTGAAAATCTACAATATTTATTGTTTGTTCTGAGTTTCAGTCACTATATATATAGTGACTACATATAGATATGACTGTTTATATACTTTGTCTACCTTTGCAAATGGATATTGCTCTCTAGTCTTAACATGGAGAATGAACTGATTGGAATGTAGTCGCTTTATCTCCCACTTCCCTCAGGGCTATTTATCTTTTTTTTTTTTTTTTTTTAAATTACTTTATGTTGTCAAACATTTATTAGAAACAATAAAATAATAATAGCAGTGCAGTTAAAATGAACACAAAAAGGAAGCATCCATTGCTTCTGGATCCATTATTTCAAAAAGCAGTCAATCCAATATTACATTAGCCACAGCCACTGCAGAAGTCTGCTTTTTTCCCCTTTTTTAGCAACAGATGACTGCACAGCTAGTCAATAAAAGTTTCAGAATACAGACTGAGGAACAGTCCCACTAAAAGTTCAATAAATGTATTCTGCTAGAAAATAGAGGTCTTTACCAATGAGCATGTGCATGGTGAAAAAAGTTTACCCTTCCAAACCAAGCTTGTCATCTAAGGTCTGAAGCTGAGCTACATAATCCTAGTTTCCTCTGTCTAGAATGAAGATAAATAAAAAGTGAACATATCTGGTAGTACTGGGGGAAGGTGGAGGACTTGTTTTCTTTTATATTTGTCAATATTCCATCTGAACTCTTTTTGCTTTGAGTGGCACATGACCCTGTCGCTGGACTTTTTCTGTTGCCTGCGTGTTTTCTTACCCCATTTCCAAAACAGAAAGTTTCTCAGTTATTCAGATTAGTGTGGATGCAAATCTCTGTTTCTCAAATCATGTACTTTAATATTTATCACAAAACCAGCTAAGGGACTCAGAAAACATAATTGGAAGCAAATTAACTCCTGCAGCCAAGTTTCCATAGGACTACAAATTGAAGGGCAAACCCGTCAAAATATTTGAGGGCAAGTCTGCCATCCAGAGGGACCTAACTAGGCCAAAGGAAAGAGCCACAAGGATAGCAAGAGGATTACAAGCTGGGTATGAGCCAGCAGTGTACCCTGGCACTGAGGAAGGTCCGGAGCAACCCAGGCTGCAGTAATAGGAGCACAGGCAGTATATCAAGGCGAGTTCCATAGCACTTGTGAGACCACATTTAGATTCCTGCATCCAGTTTTGGGGGGCCCTAACAGAGAAAATACACTTATAAACATGGGTGAATTTGGTGGAAAGACACCATGCTGGTCAGGAACTGGAGAATCTGCCCTTTGAGAAGAAGCTACTGGAGCTGGGCTTGTTCAGCCTGGAGAAAAGACAACAGCAGGACCTAACAGCAGCTCTCCAGGTAGGGAGAATGTTATTAAGAAGACCTTACCAAGACAGAGAGAGGGTCTCTACATTAGTGCATGGTGAGAAAATGGGAAATAACAGTCATACACTGAAACAAGTTAAATTGAGCCTGGGTATAAAGAGAAACTTTTCTCTATGAGAACAGTCAGGCATTAGAAGAGGCTTCCAGAAGATATGTGCAATCTTTATTCTTGAAGGTTTTTGAGACCTAGACAGATCAAACCCTAAGCAGCCGAATTCTGACCTCGCAGTTGTCTGTGTTTTGGGAATCCTGAGGCACTGTCTAACTTGAATTTTCACATGAACCTATGTTATTTCCAGCGTTTGCCCCAGAACACATTAAAGTAATAGATCCTTCTAGTACTATTTTCGAAGGAAAAGGAAGTAGGCTTTAGAACGATTGTTTGCATCATCTCAGTGAGATGAATTGCAATATCATTGCAGAATAAAATGTAGCCTCAGCCATATTGCCGAGGTTGTATGAGAGACTGTTCTTCTTTCTGATTGGTTGAATAAAATTAGGGGTTAATTTAACACCACTGAGCCTGGATAAAATTCTACCACATGCAATTCCAAATTCCCCATTGACTTCAATGGAATATTCTTTTATTTTTCACATCTAAATTATTATAATTCAGGTAGAGTCCAACTGAGAAACCTAAATATGAGAACAATTCTAACCTGTATTTCCCCACAGTTTATGTATGCATGATGCTCGTTGCAAATGACCTTATAAAAAATTAAGAACATTTTATTCTTGATGGAAAAAACTTTAGAAAAGCAATTATTTAAATAGTGTGGGGTTTTGTTTTGCAAATAGGTTACTTCCTTCATTCCTGTATTTCCATAAAATTACTTAGCTGTTCTCTATTCTATATTTGTAAAAATACCACAATAAATACACACAGAATATCTTCTACTTTATGTCTCATTCTTAAAACCAAGTGATATGAGAAAACTTGTGTAAGATTTTAGGTATTATTTGTAAATACCCAAATCTTCCAAAAAATATTTTAGTACTTTTATGGCTTTGAAGCTCATGCAATTATTTTAGAAAATAAAACATTTTGCATGCTGGTCATGGCAAAGCTATCTATGTCAGAGTCAATGCTTATTTTCACCTTCTAAATATAGTTTGTAACACAATCACAACAAACAGATAACAACAGTCACAGAACAAATAGCAAGCATAATTTACATTCTTCTCAAAGCTTTACTGTGATTATTCAATCATTGCAAAAAACATGTGATGTCTCTACTTTACAATTACATCATTATGCAAATGAAAGTTTCCATATTAAAATACTTCTTCTTATTAATAGTTCTATTACTCAGTCCATTTATAACAGACTTAGCATGAAGTAAAATATTTTTTGACAAAATGTTTATTTTCAGAAATTATCTTTGAGAACATGGATTGACTGAAGTGTCAGCAGCAGTTCCAGATTTCCATTCATACCTCCAAGTTCTGACCTGCCTTTAAAAGAGATAGGATGATTTAAATTGCAGTGGTGTTTTTGACTAGTACTGAATATCTAATAGAATACTTAAAAGCCTATGCTCTGAATAAATCTAAATGCTGATAATATTATTTTTCTCTCGTTTCTGCCATGTTTTGATTGAGAATAATGATAACAAACATTTTCAAAAAAATATTTAAATGTTATTAAAAATAATAAAAAAACAACTAAACCCTAGGTCATCAGTACCTAGAAAGCTGAAACCAATTAAGAAGATTAAAAGGTGTTAGATTGCAAAGAACATTATCATCACTGCTGTTTAAAGATAAGAGTATGGTGCCATGGGATAGCACAAATATTTCAGACAACTCTAGACATCAAGAAAGATTCTTCCTCAAAGATAAAAGGACATATTTTACAAATATACATGAATATATAAATGCTTTTAACATAAAGATTAGTTCTGTTAAAACATGTAATTTCAAAGAATTTCAGACAATATGCTGTTACACTGTTGAAGACAAAACCGCTGAGATTTTCTCTGTTCTCTTTCTTCCCTTTCCAGTTCACCCAACAGTCTCTATTACCATATTGCCCTCACTCATTCACTCTTTCACAGAAAAATCAAGTCTAAGCCCTCCAAATCAGTTGGGTATGGTAGAAGAGAGAGGCTGAGAGAGTTGGGGTTGTTCAGCCAGGAGAAAAGAAGGTTCTGGGAAGACATGATTGCAGCCTTTCAATAATTCAAGGTGGCTTATAAGAAACATGGGGACACACTCTATAGTAAGACCTGTAGTGATGGGGTAATGGTTTTAGGCTAAAAGAGGGTAGGTTTAGACTAGATGTAGGGGGGGAAATATTGATAATGAGGGTAGTGAAACATTGGAACAGTTATGTTTCTTCAGCTTGTACACAACATAACCTGAACATTCTGAATAAAGTCGAAATAAGATAATTTACAGATTCTTTGTGAAGTGTTTTTTTGGGGGAAAAAAAGGTCCAAAGACCACAAAAAACCAAACCAAACCAAACCAAAAAAAAAAAACAAAAACAAAAAACCAACCAAACAAACAAAAAAACACCAAACAAACAAAAACAAAACCCACAGAAATTCTGTGTTATCTTTCTCCTCACCCTCTCCTTGCATGTATTTACATTTTTATTTGTTGTCTGATATTTTCACTGGGACCCAAAGATCTGATTCCAGATATCAACCAAAAAAAGACATACAAAAGCCTAATTCTCCTTTTATGTCCATCAGTGCAGTGAATGTTCTTATATTAAACTATGCATTTGCTACGTATGCAGCATCTGCTTTTAGAGAAATGTTGCATTTGTCCCCAGATGTAATAGATTGAATTATTTTTGCTTTACATAATTTTGCAATATATACATAGTAAAAATCTTTCTTCTTCCTAGCAATTCTTCCAAATATTGATACCACAAAATATATGTACACTGTGAAATACAAATATGCATCATCACAGTTCACTAAAATCACATCAAAGATTCCTGTGAATCTACAGTGCAAAGCTATCATAAAAGAAAAAAAGATAAATACATGTCCCCACACCCCCACCCCCTTCCTGGAAACAAAAAGGAAAAAATCTGTTTGACTTTGGGTAGTTCTTACCCTAAAAATCTGCAGGGTATGCTTCTACACTTTATTTTTTATTAATCTTTTGCCCAGCACTCTACCAGGTAATTATGACTCCAGAGGATTCATGTTATTTTAGTATTCAGTTCTTAAGAAAGTATTCTAAGGATCTATGGATCTTTAAACAGCAGTAGAGTACAGAAAAGATACCTGATTCATAGAGAAGTAGAGCACGAACTTAACCAAATTCTTTCAAACTCTTGGAAAGGCCTTCAGAAGTTAAATCTGAGAATAAGAAAAAAAAAAACCAAACCAGCCCCCTCATTCTTTATCAGTACATTAGGCTTAGACCATCACTATTAACTATTACACATACTTACATTCATGGGAAGAATGAATTGGAGAAAACGTGCACAAATTTTCTGGATTTTAAAAATTTCTGTACTCTATACAAATCCATAAGCCTTAAATTGATAGTAATAAATGTGTGAACAAAAATAAAGGAAAACATACACCAAGGTACAATTTCCCTTACATTAAGGTATGACCCACTTTAGCAGTCTAATATCCAGCTTAGCCAAGCCTGTGAATGAATGGCTTTGACCAACCTGTGGGTGTCAATGATGAAAGAAAGGAGTGAAGAGAGAATGTGTTCTGAAAGAGCCATCTCAGCTTCCTGAGATGTATACTCAGTATAGGATGAATGATGTAAAAATTGTATTTTTTATCCTGATGGAATGCATACATACATGCATATGTACATACATACATACATACATAGTCATAGAGTTCAGTCTTCCATTTCTAATACCAGAAAAGCTGCCATTTCACAGCTGGAGACTCACAGCATATGCAGAAATCATATTCTTTCCATTCTTCTCTGTGGTATGAATGGCTTTTAGCTGTAAAAAGATATTTTTCATAGATGTCTCTTATATTATCAACTTCATATGTATCAGGTACAATGACACACATGTGACCAGGTCTCTCTATTGACTGTGAGACAAATGACCTGATTTGGACTTCTTGGCCACTCTAATAACCAACTCCCAGACTTTATTCTCTCCAGTATCTAACACAGATTTATAAACATTTCAGTACAATGGTTCCTAAGCCTCTTATCCTATTTGTCAGCTACCATGGTGTGGTTTTTAGTAGAGAATATGCACTGGTATCTACCTATACAGTATGTACATACTGATCTCTGGTAACAGACATGCAAGACCTCTGACCTGTGGTGTGTTGCCTGGCACTGACTCTCAGACACCCAGACATGCATCTACACACACAAAAGAGATCCCTTGATCCAGGAAAACAGCTGATAATGGAGGACAGATTGTGATGAAAGGTGCAGGCATGGCCAGACAAGCATTCTGATCAGCAACATTTACATGCAGCCTAATCCCTTTTATCTCCTTATCCATGTGTTTCACCATGTGTATTCCTCCCCAAACCACTTTGATCCCTCCTTTTCCCCATCTTTGGTTTATCTTCTAAACCTCCCACAATAAGGCTTATGCAATCCCAGGACGTCCTTCCCTTGCATCTCATAAAATATCCTACACTTCCAGGAAATTATCACCCTCAGTTTGAAAAGAAATCCTGAGAGCTGCTCCCTTTGATTCACCCTGTGGGTCTCATTTCCAGCCCATGGGGATCTTGGCTCCAATGTGACTGACACACCAATTGCTCTGGTTAGGTTTTTGGGTTTCTTTGATCTGCTATTGTTCTTTTGCATTTTTGTAGGGTTTGGGTTTTGGGGGTTTTGTTTTTTTTTGTTTTGTTTTGTTTTGTTTTGTTTTTTAATGCTGTTTATGTATACAAGTCTTTAATCACATAAGCAAACAGAAATATTTTATTTTATAAACATTATTTTGAATAAGCATATTGAGGTAGTTTCCTTTGTAAGCTATTAAATTTTATCACAAGTATCATACATTGAAAATATTCAGAATAAGTAAAATAGTTTGAGTTAATGACAGAAACCTCTTTGGAAATGTATTATGGTTTTTTTGTTCTTAATTTTCATTGTTGAAAGAAAAATCCCAAACAACCAAAAATTTTAGATATTGAGTCACACGAATTGCAACATGAAAATACTGACAATACGCAATGAATTTAGGCATGCAAATAGTCACACAAATTTCAGTAGTACTAGTGTATTTAATACGTTAAAATTAAGTGCATGTATCTTCTAGTGAATTTTTCTATTGCATTCCTAAATATTTTTCCAGTGTGTCATGCCACACACAATTTTTTACTGGTGATCTAGATCAATAATTCTCTGAAAGGGTGAACAGAAAGATTTACTCTCATATATTTTGGATCATTAATACACAAAAACAGTGAACATTAAATATTATATCTATAGAAGATAATGTCCTTTAAAATCATCTCTATGGACCACACAGCATCTGCAACAAACCTTAGCCATTAACAAAGAAGGCTGTTGATGTCAAAAGACTATTCCAATGACAGCTCTTTTTTAAAAAGGCATTTAACTGAGTTGTCCTTTCATAAATGCAACACTTAAAGATTGAATTTTTGCAAATATGTTTTGCTCCTCTGTTTTCCTATTCATCTTCAAAGAAACAAATAACAACTCTAACAACACAGAAACAGAAAAAATATTGACAACACACAGAGGCAGCAAAAGTCGCTGTGCTGAATACAATATTACCTAAATTTAATAGAAACTGGCAAGCCAATTTTAAACCAGTAAGGAGTAAACTGGTACATTTCATACTGATGATTCCCTTTTTTATTCCATATTGAGTCATACTTATTTTAAAACCCCCTTTTCATATGAACACTTTGGATAATGGTCTGTTTCTTAATACCTACCTGATCCTTTTCCCTGGAGTTAACATGACACTAGTGGTCTTTAGGGTGTGTGGCTCGTTCTCGTGTACCCCAGGGAATGTGATTTTTGCTGCTTCTTGTGAAAGAGACAAGGCTTTACAGTGACTAAACAGTGCCTGCAGAAAGACTGAAGCACCCACAGGGACATTCCCATGGAATATTACAAAACAGACAGTAAGAAGCTTTAGTATAACCATTTTGATGGCAGTAATGATAGCCTTCTACAACACCATTAGAGCATTGTCTAGACTGAGCATATTCTTTGCTCAGTACATGTGGTGTGTTCTCTTTTCCTGTATAATTGTTTTGAATGCAACATCAGTTACAATGTAAGGATCCTCAACAAAATGAGAATTCTCAAGCCTAGAAGAAAGAAAGGATTGATGAAGGAAAGATGCTGTTTAAAAAGACCCCATTTTTTTTTTTTTTAATGTGTGGGGCAGGAAAATACAGGACAAAAATAAAAATTCAAACCCAGAGACTTTTAAAAAATTGCTTCTCATTCATTTAATCTTGATGAAAAGTATTAACCATGGACCTTTCTTTGAGATGATTCTGTTGCTTCAGCACAGCAATAAAATCTTTAATTGGCAGAAGGAAAGTCTATCAGGATAGTGCTACTTAAAAATATAAAGCTAGTCTCAGAAATGAACACAGCTCTAGAAAACAGTTTTTTTCTGGTTAAAAAGTTGCAATTATTATGGTTACTTGTTTTTTCAAAAGATCACATTTCACATAAAGTTCCAACTTATTACAAAATAGTGTGCAAAGAGCAAAATGGCAAAATTATTTGAAAGGTTGCATAATAAATAAATAAATATATATATATAGATATAGATAAATATATATATGTATCTGTCAAAATGTTTTCCTTCCTAATCTATTGCATTTATTAGGTGTAACACCAGGTGAAATTACTGTTTTTAAAAGGTGTTTTTTTTTTTTTTTTTCTAGTTAATGAGTTACAAATTTTCTACTGGCTTTTATCATCTTTACTAACCGTTTGCTGCAAGGTACTATGTCTTTATTTTCCCTCAACAGGCCTACCAAAAATGTCTGTGTCAGAGAATTGCAAAAATTTACCTATGACCCTGCTTTTTAGAAAAAGGCAGTAAAGGGTCAAATCACAGTTTTTGAGAAGGAAACAGCTTTAAAGGAACACTCAGACACAATTTTCCTACAGCAACATGTACTTCAGAGTTTCTTTTATAGGACACTGCACAGAACAGAAAATTATTTTCTTTTCTCGTTGATCAGAATGCCACAAGCAGCGTTTCAAATGCAGTGGACCTCAGTGGTTCAGGAAAGTTGAAGCTCGTATTAAGTGGTTGAATCCAGTTCAAGACTAGGTCCCTTTACCATTGACCTCAGTTACTGGACTATGCAAAACTGAAATATTTCAGCTGTCCAGTGGGGACATTTGTGAGTGCTTTTCTATCCCGAAGGAAAAAATGTAAAATCTAACTGACTACAAAAGCAAATTGCAAAATAATTCAGAAAAAAGTTTTAGAACATAAAAATGATACACAGTTAAAAGGGTGGTTTTATTTTTATTTCCATGTGGTTTTGTTTTGTTGCTTGTAGAAGACATAAAAAATTACAGATGTTTTTAGGTTGGTCTGCTATTTCTGTAAAAAAGCAACTGTAGCGCAGTACTAGTATGTCTTAACTGAAATGTAAGATAAAATGGAACGTTAGCAGACATTACAGTCTACAAAAAAAAAAGCTTATACTAGTTTATACCTTGAAACCTATTTGCTTAGCAAGACTCTCTGCCAGGAACTATTATTTTATATTTTGAATGAGTGAGGTGTTTAATGATAAGGTGACACAGTTTTGTCAATACAGCTTTTACTTTGTTTCTTTCATTTGCATAGCTACTAGGATTCTAAGGAAAGAAAAAAACTAAAATAAAAACAGCTACTTGTTCATAACAGAAAGTTGCTTGTAGGCATAAATAATTTCAGTTGACCAGTGTCATGTAATGCTTTCTCATAAAAGGTAAGGTATAAAGTGAAGACAAATGTGCTAGGATGGGAAAAGCAAAACAACCCCCCCACAAAAAATGAACAGAAAGATAAAGGAAAAATAAATATTTGAGTTCTACTCTGAGAAATAAACTGGCACACTGGGACCTGGAATTGTACATCGTACTCTAATAATCTCAAGAACCGTGTTTATCGTATGCATGTAGTACACTAAAAGAATAATTACCATTATTCAGTGTATTAATAGTCTACAAAAATATAGAACAGCACGACTACTGGAAGTGCTTAATGAATACTGATCACTTTGATGTACCTTTTACATATCTCAGTATAGGTGACTTGGAAGGACCTGCTTATCAGAAGAAATGAGGACACTTTTTGATGTTTAACTCATTAGCAAAAATGAAGCATTTGACAATATCGATCATTATCAGTACTTCGGAATACACAGTATTAGTTAATTTGGAGGAACAAAAATAGATTTTAATTTTTTTAATATCCTAAATCTAAGACAGACATAGCAATATTGTTCCAATCCGTAAGTCTTTCAAGTGTTTTTATATGGCTTCTCTTTAATTCTTGCATGTGTGTTCTCTGTCCTAAATTAAAGGACTTTTTCCCACTTATTTGTAAGCTTTCTGTTATGCCTGCAATTTCTCTTCCAGTGTTTCTCTTTTATTAAAATAATATATACTCTGCACTTTAATTTTTGTCTTTGGATTTTTTTTTTTTATTTGAGGGTAAGGAGACTGCACAAAGATAAATAAACAGATAGGTTTTCCAGTATCTGTAAGGAAGCTCTTTCAGATTGTTTTTATCATTACTCATTTGACTCCTGAATACTAGTTGTCTTCTTTCAAAACTTTCTGCAGATTGTCAGATTTATTGACTGTATGACTGTATCTGAGACCCCTTCAAAACAGAAAAAAAAATATTTTCTGACTTTCAGAGCTTTTCACTGTTTTCTTATTTATGTACTCTGTAGGTTCTTCCCTGGGGAAAAGAAAAAAAATCTGAGAATAACTAAGCTGCTAATGAAGTTCGTGAAAGCTTATTGTTTACAAAGAGATGCATCAAAGTAGTTTAAAATGGATTTTAAAACACTATAGGTTTAAGCCATTAATTTGAGGGATAATGTGGACCCCATATTTCAGTATAGGTTAATTGATTATTATTCTGAAGCAATAAAAAGTAAAACTTACTCAAAATGAAAACTATCTACCTAGGGACCTGAACTCCATGAACCAACCTGATTTTAAGCAGATATAAATAAACATTACACACTTTCTCCACACAAAAAAAACAGGGAGAGGAGAAACTGACATAACAGCTTTAATCATGGAATCACAGAAAGGTTTGGGTTGGAAGAGACACTAGGGATCATTTAATTCCGACCTCCCTGTCAGGGGCAGGGATGCCACCCACTAGATCAGGTTGATCAAGGCCACATAAAATCTGGCCTTGAACGGTTCTTGAGTTGGGGCATACACAACTTCTCTGGAAAACCTTTCCCATTGTCTACCACACTCACAGTAAAGAATTCATTGCTAAAATCTAATCTATGCTACTTCTCTTGTCCTAAGTGACCACCACAACAGATGGAGCTCAAGTCATGGACTAAATTGACTCAGTTTTTATGGACATTCATTCCATGGGGACAGATCACAGACAAAGAGAACACATCACATCAAAGACAGGGAAGATGATAGTGGTTCATATATTGGACAGTGCAGAACCTGAAAATGATACAAATTATATGGAATAAAGGGTGTGGACTGTACTAGATCAGAGTAGGTTTGTATTTCTTTCTAGCAGCCTATATAGCTCTGTGTTTTTTATTTGTTAGTAAAAATGTTGACAATAAATGCTTTTTACTTTTCCCACTGTGCTTGCCCTCCTGTCCACTAAGTAGGCTGGGAGTGAACAACAAACCAGCCAGGAGGACAGCCAGTGCTCCTTAACTGACCAAGTAATATTTAATATCATACGTTGTGCTCAGCAAAAGCTTGAGTAAATGTGGACATTCAGGGTTAACTGTTACATGTATGGAAAGTCTGGATTTCCAGGACGTGGCTCACATCTCTCTACTGGTGGAAGTAAGGAATAAATTCCTTCTTCACTTTGCTTGCACATGTAGCTTTTGTTCCGCCTTTTAAACTGCTTTATTTGTCAGTCCATGAACCTTCTTGCCTATTTTTTTTTTCTAATTTCTCTTCAGCTCACCGGAGAGGGCAGTGGGTGAGTCATTCTGTGGATGCTCAGCTGCAGGGTGAGAACAATCCACCGCAGCACCTTAGTAATAAAAGTAGCAATTGTTTTAAATATAAGAATATGGGGTTTCATTAATTACATTTTCTGGTATAGAGAGACCTGAGAAATGAGCTTTTTTGCATTTATTCATGCAAAAGTCCATTTAAATATTGCTGAACATTAGTCTTTGCAAGCATCTAATGAACACAGTTAACTCCTCTGGGCTACAGCACTGATGATGCTAAATCAATCAAATAGAACTCTTGTCTACAGCTCCTGATACAGTTCTAGGACAAGGCAGGATAGGAAGTTACTTCAGGCAACTTATTAAAGAGTCAGATTTTGTAATTGTCTTCTGTTTTCAAGAAAACTGCATGCTTTTTACATTATTACTTTTTTTTTTTTTTTTTTGGGTTGATTAGGTTTTCTATTAGAAAATAACATTTAGAGGCACGTTTGGTTTTTTTCAGGCTTCTAATAATAGACTGGATAAGATAGGACTGTACTATCCTAGTGAAGGACTAATCTAGTGAAAAATCTGCTCTGGCAATCCTGAAAAACAGTGTGACCCAGGTAAAAGAAAGGAGAACTTATCTTCCTGTGCTCAGATTTTAATTTTTTTTCATGCATTACTCTAGTTAATAAACACGTCATTTTGCTACCAGTAATATTACATGACCTGGTCATATTTTGGTCTTGTAGTACAAAACTGAAAGAGAAGTTGACACACTTATCAGAAAACTAGTATTCTTATTGTGTTTTGCAACTCATGCATCCTTCTCATCTGATTGCAGCTGGTTTGGGGGCAGGCACTGAAACCTTTGGTCATATAGTAGGAGTAGGTAAGGCAAAATTTCAAACACTAAAAACAAGAGAAACAAAAGTTTAACTAAACACACCAACATTTGCACAACTGTTGGATATGGTGTTTATTAGTAGTGTTTTCATGTTTTGCACTGGAATTGTAATTATAATTAAGTTTAAAATACTGAAATTATATGCCAACATACCATGTTTTTAGGTTTTGGGGTTTTTTTATGTGAACACTTATATCCCGTAGTCTAATATAAATGTGTTTTATTTTTTTTTAATCTGAAATCAGTGACAGCAAATTGTAAAGAAGTGGATATCCAAGTTCAAAATGCAGGTAAAACTTACAAGAATAAGTATCCAGGCTTTTTTTTTTTTTTTTTTTTTTTTTTAAATTTAGTGCTCCTGGGCATAGAGGAAAACAGCACTTACTTATAGGAGGCACATTTGTTCTTAGCAGCTCAAATATATCAAAAAATATTAGCAAAGTTCAGACATAAAAAAAAAAATAAAAATTACATATACTAAAGTTAACTCATTTGATAGATTTTACAAAAAGTCTCTGTACTGTGACATAAATTTGTATGAAATGAATAATTTAAACACTATTTCACAAAATTACTCCTTTCAATTAGTATTTCCTAAAATTATGAAGTTCCTTTAGAAAACATTTTGAAATTATGTAAAATTTCTATTGGTTACTCACTGCAGTAAAGTTCCTTTGTGCTCAGGCATTAGTTATCACCTTCCAGAGAAGTGGAATGCTTTTAGACTTGGTCTGTTCAAGATGAAGTTGCCCACAAAATGTCTAATATACGCTAGTTAGAAGATCAAGAAATGAAAGAAATTGTTTATAAGGACACAGAACACAAATTGGCATGTTCACATGAAAAAACAGAATGAAAAATAAATATTCCATGTCCCTCCCAAGTAGACAATATTTGAGCCTCTGCTTGAAGAGGAAATTCAAGACACTTGGGAGTGTCCAGTGGAGGACTGCCATGGTGGTCACAGGCCTTGTTTATCCATTCCAATGCAAAGGGGTAGAGTTCAAGAGCTGCTCTGAAACAGTGACCACAGTGTATGTGGGAGAAACATTTGTCAGGCCCAAAAACAACAAACAAAAAAGGGAACAAAAAATGTTAAAGTCATATCTGAATGGTCAGGGTCTTTCGGGCCATCACTTAGAACTAGAGATTGAGCCTGTTGGCCTTGATCAATCAGAAGGAGAAGAAGTTTACAGCTTTGTAAGATCTCATGTTGACAGCAATTCTATTAGAGGCTGGATGTTGGATCAAACAACTTCGAGAGATTTCTTCCAAACAATACTGCTGTAATTCTGTGAAGGAAATCAAAACTAAAATGAACAAAAAAGGCAACAGATGGACAGCATAGCTGTAAATCAAAATAAAGGAGACCTCTCTCGTTTTACTGACCTGACAGTGCAGGTTGTTAGGGTTGCTCTGGGCTTGCCTTGGTTTCAGCTGTTTTTATGTAATTTGGATTGGTGGCTGGTGGCCAAGTGATCAGTGAGGCCTTACCTGCTTCAGCTGAAGTTCAGACATAACCATTCATAGTAAAGATTTCACTAACTTTTATGCCAGTCTGCCTGGGAGATGATGAGAAGTAAGCAGATTCATGAGAAAACATATGAAAAACTCTCAGGTGGAAGCTAGGACTAAGGACGAAGAAACCTGCTCCATAAATGCCATCATGTTCCTCAAGTGCCAAATGAGGGAGGGAGGATGGCAATTTCCTGTCACTGGAAGTAAGCAGCAAGGTCTGGCTGCTCTGGATGGGAAGCTGAGGAGTCACACAAAAACAGTACAGAGAACTGTCCTTGCTTGCAAAGGATCCAGGATGAGGAGCCAGAGAGACAGGATCAGGATCAGGTCTGGCAACAGTATCCATAAATTCCTTATTCTGCCCAATGACAGTGAAGTCCGCCATAATCTGTATTTTCTTATAATTGGGAGGGTGGAAGGGAGGGGGAAGAGGGGTGGGGTGTGTGTTATTGTTGATTTTTAAAAGTATTTTTAACTGAATTTCATTTTAATCATTTATTGTTTAATTATGCATATGTGGTGTGTTGACATCAGGTGCCCACCCCCCAAAGCTGCTCTATCAGGCCCTCCTCAGCTGGGCAGGGGAAGAAGATATAACAAAAGGGCCATTGGTTGACATCCCTGGGCAGGGAGAGATCACTCACCAATTACTGTCACAAGCAAAATAGACTCAGCTTGGGGAAATTCATTTATTACAATCAAATCAGAGTAGGGTAACGAGAAATAAAAAATCTTAAAACACATTTTCTCCCATCCACCTCCTATTTTCCCCAGCTCAACTTCCCTCCTGATTTTTCTGCTTCTTTCCCCCAAGTGGCTCAAAGGGGCAGGGCCTGGTGGTTGCGGTCAGTTCATCACATGCTGTCTCTACTGCTACTCCCTCCTCACATTCTTCCCCTGTTCCAGAGGGGGTTTCCTCTCACAGGAGGCAGTCCTCCATGAATTTCTCCAATGTGAGCCCTTCCCATAGGACACAGTTCTTTACGAACGGCTCCAGCATGGATTCAATCTACATGGTGCAGTCCTTCAGGAACCGACTGCTGCAGCATGGGTTCCCTGCAAGTTCCCAGGTCCTACCAGCAAATGTGGTTCTCTCTCTGTGGGGCCACAGGTCCTGCCAGGACACTGCTCCAGTGCGGACTTCCCACAAGGTCACTATCTTCTTCAGGCTCCCACAGTCTCCAGCACGGGGTCCTTCACAGCGTGCAAAGGGATGTCTGCTTCCCTGTGATCCTCCATGGCTGCAGGGGCACAGCTCCCTCACCATGGTCTTCTCCCTGGGCTGCAGGGGAATCTTGGCTCCAGTGCCTGGAGCACCTCCTCCCCCTCCTTCTCCACTGACTTTGGTGTCTGCGGAGTTGTTCCTCTCACATATTCTCACTCTGCTCTCTGGCTGATGTTGGGCAGCTCTTTTGCCCCTTAAATCTGTTATTCCAGAGGCACTGATGATTTCCCATTGCTAATGGGCTCAGCCTAGGCCAGTGTCAGGTTCATCTTAGAACCGTCTGGAATTGGCTTTGACAGACGCAGGGGAAGCTTCTGGCAGCTTCTCACAGAAGCCACCCCTGTAGCCTGCCCTGCTACCAAAACCTGTCCATGCAATCCAATACAGCATAGTACGAAAATAGAAGACAATACTCCAAACATAGAAAGACAAAATGATAACAAACTTATCCAAGCACCAGTGTTCTGGAAACTGTCTTTAAATTCTTAGTTTCATTTGGTTTATGGATATTAGGGATGCCCAGAATTACAGTGTGGAACTTATGCACTAATGGTGAGTTAACATCATTGTTTTAGTAAGAATGACCAGATGAAATATATCCGTATCCTAAAATTCTGTAGTACAGAGCCACAACTATATCAAAATTCAGGTTTCCCTTTGTAGACAATTGTATTTAGTTGGTCCTGTGGTTCTGAGTAATGCCAAGAGAATCTGAAATAAAATAAATTCTGAAATGATGGTACTTAACATTTTATTTGATCTTGCAAAATTACAATTCTTAGTGATAGCTTTCTTATAAAAAGGAGGAAAAGATGCAAATAGAGCAAATCAAATGACATCGTGTCAGAGTTCTGCAATTTCTTTATTTTCCACAGTATTTTAATATTTAGCATTAACATTAGCTACAAGTAATATTTTCTTTATTTTGAATTTGAAGAATTTATGTTCCATTTGCATATTTACAGAATTCCTAAGACCATTTAAGAATATATGAAGCTGTTACTTCCAACATGGAAAGGCAGCAATTCATGAGCCTGAGAGTTTCTCAACCTTCTTTGCAAATATGAAGCTACAATAAAATCTAAAATAGAATCTTCCCTGAGTCCATAAGACTATGGAGTATCCTCACTGCAAATGAGATTCCGAATATCATGCTCCACTCATTGCTGCAGGAAATTTCTACTTTTAGAAATCCCAGACTTTAAGACAGTAATTTTAGAGAAGTTTTTAAGGAAAAAAAAATCTCTGACAAATGAACAAATATTTCCCTCTATCTTTTTACACATGAAACTCCTGAATCAACTCATTGCTTTTTCTTTCCTATTTTTTTACTGCCATTTTCTCCCAACTCTTTTCTATTAATCAATAAATATTTTTAGCAGAATCAACACTGCAAGGAGTGCAATCAGTCTTGATAAGAGCATCATTTACTGTGCCAGTATCTAATAAAAACAAGCAGATATTGCAGTACTGCTATTCAAAACAATGTCTGAATTACGATGTCCTTTTATTTTTGAGGGATTTCAGCAAACTTTTAATGATTATTAAGCTAGTAGTATGTTGTGTAGCACTTTGAAATGTCATGTTAAACTTTTTTGAAGTGATGTAGAATGCTGCAAAAAATTCTGAAGAGCTAAGTCTACTGACTAGTCTACAGCTATCAGACTTTCATTTGACATACATATATCATATTTCAATGCAACAGCAAAATGAAATTAAGTTTGCTGCAGAATGCTAACTCTCATGATCTATTATAAGAAGAGCAATTGATAACAAATTAGGAACCTGATGACTGGAAATGGGAAAAACCTAGAAAATGAAGACCTTTACAAAATGTAAAGTTTTCTCTGAAACAGTGGGACCTCTTTACATAGTATTATAGCCAAGAGATTCCTACTGATATTCGCTGGGTGTCTGTGATTTTTAATATAATCCTTGTACAATTTGGTATAGCTCCCAATTCCTTAAATGTAACTGTTATGATTCTTTCTCCATCTTCTTTCATGATACTCATTTCACTGTGTTATGATTGCCATTAAAAAATAAATTAAAATTGTCTGCTTCTGCATGTCCCTAAGATCTTACATATATCATCTATATATACACATAGATATATAAATATAGGTGGTATTTGTAAGATCTTAGGGACATGCAGAAGCAGACAATTTTATGTATATATGCTGAACTGCTTTCCCAAAGAAGCAAATACTGCTGAGATGACAGTTTTGCTTCTTTCTACTCTTAAGGAGGGAGACTTGTCTTAAAATAAAACATAACAAGCAAGAAAATAAAATAACGGCAAAGGGAGAACTGATACAAATACAGACCTGTATTTTTGTGACATAAAGCCTAAATATTGCAACCATTTGGATGGGTCACTTACCTGTAGAAACATAGAATGGTTTGGGTTGGATGGTACCTTAGATACCATCTAGTTCCAACTGTCCCACCATGGGCAAGGATAACACCCACAAGACCAGGTTCCTCAAAGCCCCATTCAACCTGGACTTGAACACTTCCAGGGATGGGGCATCCACAACCTGTTCTAGTGTTGCACCTCCCCCACAGTAAAGAATTTCTTCTTAAGCTCCAATCTAAATTTTTCCTCTTACAGTTTAAAACCATAGCCCCTTGTCTTATCACTATCTACCCATGTAAAAAAACATCCTCCGTCTTTTTTATAAGCTCCCTTTAAGTACTAGTAGGTTATAAGGTGTTCCCAGAGCCTTCTCTTCTCCAGGCTGAACAACAACAACCAATCACAACTACCCCAGCCTGCCTCCATAGGAGAGGTGCTCCAACCCTCTGATCATCTTTGTGGCCCTTCTCTGGACTGGTTCCAACAGGTCCACACCTTTCTCATGCTGAAGACCCAGACCTGGGTGCAATACTCCAGGTGGGATCTCACAAGTAGAGGAGAGAATCACCTCTCTCAACCTGCTGGCCACTCGTCTCTTGGTGGATCCCAGGATGAAGTTGGCTTTCTGGGGTGTGAGTTGGCATGCTTTCTGGCATGCTTTGGCTCATGTCCAGCTTTTTATCCCTGAGAACCCTTAAATCTTTCTTCACAGAGCTGCTACGCATGAGTTCTTTCTCCAGCCTGTGCTCATATCTGAGATTGCCTTGGATCAGGTGCAGCACATGGCACTTGGATTTCTTGAACATCATGAAGTTCCCATGTGCCCACTTCTCAAGTCTGTCCAGGTCCCTCTGAATGGCATCTTTTCCTCCTACTGTGTTACCCACACCACTCAGCTTTGGGTCATCTGCAAACCTGCTGAATATGCACTCGATCTCGCTGTCTGTGTTGTTGAAATGATATTAAAGAGCACCAGCCTAAAGACAGAGCCCAGATGGACACCACTTGTCACCAGCCTCCACCCAGATACAGAGCCATTGACCACAATTCGCTGGCTGTGCCCATCCAGTCAAGTTCTTATCCACCAAACAGTCCACCTTTCCAATGCATGTCTCTCCAATCTGGAGATAAGAATGTGAAGTGGGACCATGTAGAAGGCCTTACAGAATTTTAGGTTGGTCTTCTCTTGTCAAACATTGCAGTCACTCCATTACGGAAGGCACCAGAGCGGTCAGGCACAATTTTCCCTCAATAAAGCCATGCTGGCTGTCTCGGATCACTTCCTTGTCTTGGATGCGCTTTAACACTGTTTCCATGAGGATCTATTCCATGATCATGACAGGCGCAGAGGTGAGGCTCACTGATCTGTAGTTTCCTGGATCTTCCTTTCTCCCTTGTTTAAGAATAGGAGTTATGTTACCCTTTTTCCAGTCCCTGGGGACATTGTCTTACTGCCATGACTTTTCAAATATGATGTTTGGCAACAACATCAGCCAGTTCCATCAGGACCCTTGGATACATGCATGCCATCAGGCCCCATAGACTTGTGGTTGTTCAATTTCGTTAGTCTCAAACCTGTTCTTCACTTGCAGTGGTATATAGTACCAGTATGTGAGGCCAAAGTTTAACTGAACACCAATATTTGCATAACTATCAAATATGGTGTTGGTTAGTAGTGTTTTCATGTTTTGCACTAGAATTCTAAATCAGAAGAGAGTAGCTACAGGAAGTCAGAGAGAATTTCAATACCTTGTATCCAAGTAGCATAATTGTTCTGGGCTATATCCAAAATTTTCTAGTAAAATAGAGTTTAGATGTTTTAGGGTAATGATATTACAATAAAGACACAATGTTTTATCTATAAAAGAGATGCTACCTAGTTATTTTTTATTGGATTGTAAAATATGATTGTATTTCCTATCATTGCCTGAAAATATTCCATAAATTTTAAGCTATTGGATCTCATGGCTTCATAATGATATCTTGCAGGGGAAAAAAATAGATTTATTGTAGGCTTTATGAGCTCATACAGGCAGAGAATAACAATTATAATTAAGCTTTCTTGCTACAACTGAAAAACATCTGCTAATTTCTTCAAGAATGAAAGAAACATTAATGGTTAAACGTGTGATATATCTGTTTTAGTTAATGAAAAAATATATGTTAGCACATAATTTTTTACTATGCTGGTGATATCTAATTCAAATATATTTGAATATCAATAGAAACTATATTTACTTTTTCTTATACAAAGTCTTCAGTTCAGATGAAATTTTCACTGTTTCTGCTGATTCCACTGAAACATTTAGGACTTGATCTCACTACCCTCTTAAGTCATGGGAAAAATCCCTAAAAGATAAAAAAAAAAAAAAAAAGATTTGAAGTGAGTCTTCTCTTACTGAAACAGAGGTATTCCACTGAGATACGAAGGTTTTTCACAACTCTGATGCACACAAAATTTATCCGTATGAACCTTCTGAAAAGAAACTTTGGGAAAGTGGTTTTTTTTCTGTGTAAGGAAGAGAACAATGCAAAATATGCAACTAAAAAGAAAATGTCATATTTAAAAAGCTTTTTTTCCCTCAAAAGTTAGCTTATAACATTTAATTTTACCTCAACCTATGAAAGAAAAAGAAAATTATTTTGTAATATACTAATGATGCCCTCAGGCACTCCCTGCAGATGGAGATTTAGACAGCTGCATGCTTATGTGGAGTTCTCTCAGGGTTGCCACATTCCTTCTGATGACAGCTTTTCACCAGGTGAAAACAAAGCTAGGTCTGTTCAATGCGGGTGGGTAATGACCGCTAGTTGGGCTGGCCTCTGGGGCTGGGAGGATGCCGGTCCCTCCGCGAGAGCCCCGCCTTGTTTGCCCGCCCTGTTCACAGCGCTCCCAGGCGCCGCTTAAATCTCCCGCAGCTGCCCCGGCAATGCCCTCACCGCCTCAGCCCTGCTTGCCAGCACTGCTGGCTCCTGGTGGGTTCTCCACTCAGGGTCCCCAAATCCCAGGAACCCTGTGCCCAACCCGTTCTAGCGCTCAGCCCCCAGAACTTACTGTAGCTGCTGCTGCTGGTGTTGCTGCTCACCTCACTAGCTTTTTATATAGTCCATTCCTCACTTAGCATGATAGTTTCAAAGGGCATTTCTTTTTCTGGTAATCTAGTGATCTTTTGCCACATGTATATTTTTACAATTGAATTATCTGTAGGAATTTGATTATAAAATATTAATTACATTTTTTGGGGTGTTATTAATTCTTTTACTGAGCTTCCTTTTCCATGCAACTTGAGTTTTATCTGTGCAGAGCCATTATTGAAGCTATTGAAAATGTATTTTACTTAACTTTAAATTTTGAAGTGTGAGCAGCAGGAGAGACAGAGTGATGTCTATTGCTGAATATAGAATCTGAAGTCTTGACTCTGAATGAGCCACTTTAATGAATAAAAAACAGGGAAAAAAAACAAGCCTCCTGCCTCCTTCTCCCAAGTATTTTGGAGTGTTTTCAATAGATAATCAATGCATATGTCAAAGGTAGATAAAAGTTCTTTAATTGCTGTGGTTTTTCTCCCTTATATTGTCAATGATTTTGCAATTACTTTGGCTTATTTACATTAAAGGTAACCTTTGTCACTCTAACCTGTATCTGGTGAAGCATGAAAACTCCAAACATCCATTAATTGTCTCGTTTATTCTTCAAATTCAAGATTATCAAATTGACCTTTTGCTTTTATTAAAAATGGAGTCTTGAAATAAGTTTAGAACAAAATTCAAACCTTTAAATAACAATTATTTCTAGGTAGGACTGAATATTTTTTAAACCACCAGAGAAATTAACCCTGGTCCAAACCAGTAAAATTCCAATGTTTGTCTCACTTAAAATAGATGAGGATTTGACTAGATAGATTGCTTTTCTTACAGTATCTCTGGAATAGCTAATTATGTATTATATAGTTTGTGTGGTGTTTATTCTAATATATTCTTCATTTTGATTATTCCCTACAGGCACCCAGACAAAGATATCTTCATCACTCTTATTTCTTTCTAACTTTACACAACATATTTAATTAATTTCTTTTTCAATTCTGCCACAGTTAAATGATAAGCAATTTCATGAATATCAGTTTCTAAGGTAAACAACAGCACTTTATAAAGTGTTTCTATCATGGGAAGACTATTCTAGGACCCAGTAAATAACTTGGGCTTTAAGTTTTGGGGTTTTTTTCCACACCAAAATATGATGACAGACCAATAAGAAATCTGCACCTAAAGAACCTCCTCTAGGCTATTTTACTTTGAATGAAGTTTGCCTTCCGGAGAGCTTTCACTTCAGTCAGTTCTCTTATTACAACTCCAAACAGAATGGATAAATCAAGGGTCTGGAATCAGAGCACGCATAGCACCTATAATTCAGGCATTATTGAGAGGATGTGGAATCTCCATCTGTGGAGATTTCGAAAACCCAACTGAACTTGCTCCTCACCAGCTTGTGGTAGCTGACCATTTTTTGAGCTGGGAGTTTGAACTATAAGGTTTATCTTTCTGTCTCAAAGAAAGTCCCTTTACAAGGTCCCTTTCTATCTCAAAAATTCTCTGATGTCTTGATTCTGTGATCCCATAAAATGACCTAATATGATCATAATTAATTTTTGATAGGTCAAAGTAATTTTCTATTAAATTTAATTCACCAAAAATGATTTTAAAATCTAATTTTTATCCTTAATAGCTATGATACTCCTTGAAGTGTTAAAATTTTGCATCAGTTTCCAAGGATTTAAAGATGTTTAATTCATACATTTAATAGAACTTCTGTTGGATCGTCTTTCTGGGGAAAAAAAACTTCAAGATATAAAAAAATTTTTAATAATTCTGTATGGTTTTAAACAATAACATGTCCTGATGGCATGCTTTTCAGTACTGATGTACATTGAAGTTGAGTAATTTGGATCAAACCTCTAACTATAATTTTCTAAACAGGCATCTCTTCCCCC
>VZTG01004376.1:20599-39055 GCA_013397845.1 Melanocharis versteri | reverse complement strand
TCCCTCCCCCCCCCCCCCCCCCCCCCCCTTTTTTCCCTGATTCACTCTGAGCTTAAGTTCAGGCTCCTATGTCATTCTAGAATCCCACAGGATACCTGAATGTGTACTGTACTAACAGACTGTCTATAGTTCTATAATCTTTCTCATGTCATTGTCATACAAACTTTCCTCTGATATAATTTTGTCCTTCTAAGTGAATACCAAAGAAAACCATATTTGGATAGTTTGTACCCACCTCCATAGAGCACATAAAATGAAAGTTTCTATGCAATTTATACACGTAGGAAGCTAACCTGATTCTCATGCTATCACAGCAGCTGATCTGGATAGTTCCTATATCTGTATAGTACAACATACTCACTTTGTTGTCTGCTGTTTACTAATTGAAGTACATCTAAAATTGTAAATGTGACCCGAGAGCTGCATCCAAGTAAGCAAAGGAAGCACAACCCTAGTATTTTCTGCTACTTTGAAAAACTGCAAATAAATGTCCTCAACTATTACCTCCAAGTCATGAAAGGAAACAATTCTGCTAGGAAAATATTCTTTCAGAAAAGGCACTTCCACAGTCTTGAAAAATATCATTAAAAAGCATGCAAAGATGGGCTTTCAGGAACATACCCACCTAATTCATACTTCTAATTGTGACTAAATTTCTATTGGAAGTCCTTTAAAAATCTGTTAAAATTAAGTTGGTAGTGGCTTTGGAGATATAGTGTTTTCAAAATTTGTACTTATATATTTTACTCACCAGTCTAACATACTTATGCAAATATATCTGCTTCTTTTTGCAGTACATTTATATATTAATTTCTCATTTAACTCAGGATTCCTTGCAGTGTTAATAAGTATTATTTCATAATTTCCATGTTCCCTAACATGTCAGTTGAGCTATTAAGATGACTTGTGCTTATCCTAGCAAAAAAAAAAAAAAAAAAAAAAAAAAAAAATCAGTGAGTGGCTTTGAATCTTTTGGTAATGCTGCAGGAAGAATTCCAGCCCAGCATTTGCCCTCTTCCTCTTTCTCATCCGCTGTTATTTTGTGTCATAATGCATCATTACAGAGTGATGTTTGCTTCTGTACAAGTCAGCAAAAAAGAAATTGCATAGCCCTCTTTGGCTTATTTTCTTTGCATTAACTATGTCAGTTTTGATTTGTTCTTTTTCAGAATGTTTCAAGCACTGCCAAGTTGAAGTATTTTTTCCTTATAGAAAAAATACTTATTTTTAATTTGGAAAGGCGTATTAAAATTTTGCTATTACTTCTGCACAAGTGAGAAAAGCAGATTAATGTTGCAATATTTATATTTATTGAGAATGTTTTATGCAAGATACTGTGAGAAATCATGTCTTTTGTTTGGGGTTTTTTGTGAGCCTATATCTAGCTTTTCTTATTATTAATAGATGAGTTGAAGACCAGTGGTTCTCAGTTTGTTTACAAATAAATATTGGAATTTAATGACATGGAATGTTAGCTGACAGAAATGCGTATAGTAAAAAGCCCCTTAAAATGTATTGTACACCTATATGACATATTTTATTTCAGTCATATTAATAAAACTATCTGTGATAAATTTCTTTTTTTAGTTTGTGTAAGTTTTTTTTTTTAATTATCTGTGCTTCAAATAATGTTGGTAATGCAATGTTGTATAAAGTTTCTTGTCACTAAAGATGTACTACCTGAACGTTCCTCAATACACTTTTTCAGGGTTTTATCCTTTCTACATTGAAAATCATCACTCAGAGAGCCTCTTCTATGCATTTTGGAATTGCGAAATGATGAGAAAAATTTTGGTAAGAGAAGCATCTTCCAACAGTAGATAGAAGTGATTGAAACTCCTGATTGTATCTGTAAGCTGATCTAGATGTCTACTTGTTCTTTGATTTTGGGGCACCATAACAGTATTTGAGTAAGTTGTTCAATAGACTTGCTCAGTGCATTTTACTCAGTTTTTCTGACAATCCTGTCTTTTGATACAGATAGGAATGGTGCCTTTACGACTATGTAAGGCTTTTCAGTCTTGCAATTTGGTGGCTTACATCAAAAGAAATTCAATTACTTTATTATTCATAGCAGAAGTTGAATGGAAAATTTTATTTCTTGATGTCAGTTCACTCATTTCATGCTTGAAGTACTCTATACTTTTATCTTTGAAATGAAGGTGGCAGACTTGGAGGAAACAACACAAGCTGAGTGGTTTTAAACTCACTAGTTAAGACTTGTTTATGCATATACTTAAAATTCTTAGTTCTTACCTAATGCGGTACAAGAGAAGTCCATCTGGATAAAAATCAGATATAAATGCTGTTACAAGGTTTACTTTGTGTTTCCAGCCAGATGGACAAGCTTATGCAGTCACTTTTCACCAACTGCTTCTGCTAAGCTCATTTTGAGACTGTCTGTTCATTCAAATGAACAATTTTGTAAGATAATAAGTTTGAGCTGAGACTTTTTGTTTCTTATATAAAGCCATTGACCCATGGGTGAACAGAGAACAAACAAGTTCCTCTGTAAGTTAGAAAGAGAGTAGCAAGTGTAATTGTAAAAATGCTTTTCTTACCTTTGTAATGATTAACCTAGTAAGCAAGAATCACTGCCAAAGGGACACAATGATTTGTGTCAAATTGCCAAGAAAAAGTGAAATTCATTAGAAATAAAAGAAAAATCGGTTGGATCTTACAGAAGTTAATCATTTTAATGATAGTGATACTCCACTGTGCATTCTGTAACTGCCAGTAAAAAAGACAGAGGCTGTCTGAAAATCAATGCCTACCGCCCAGCACAGATACAGAATAGATACTGCTGTTACTTGCTTTACTCCCTCACCTTTTTGGGATTTGAAAAAAATAGTCTAGGGACCTTAGAGGATTACAGATAAAATGCTGAAAATGCTGGCCTCACTGATCACTTGGCCTCCAGGCACCAATCCATACAACATAAAACCAGCTGAAACCAAGGCAAGCCCAGAGCAACCCTAACAACCTGCACTGTCAGGTCAATAAAATGAGACAGGTCTCCTTTGTTTTGATATACAGCTAAGTTGTCCATCTGTGGGGTTTTTTTGTTTGTTTTAGTTTTGATTTCCTTCACAGAATCACAGCAGTATTGTTTGGAAGAAATCTCCGGAAGTTGTTTGATCTGACATCCAGCCTCTAATAGAACTGTTGTCAACATGAGATCTTGTCACTGTGACTTTGGCTAGCTGAGTCTTAAAAACGTCAAAGAATGCAGATTCCACACTCCCCTGTGTCATGTGCTGTACTACCACCCCAGTAAAAATGCATCTTTTCCTTCGAGGTAACCTAAGCTCCCAAACTGTAACCCGTGGCTATTGCCCCTTGCTTAAAACCTTTCTGTTCTTGTAATTTCTCCTCACATAGCTGTAAAGAGCGTACCCCTTAACCTCCTCCTTCTGATTGATCAAGGCCCACAGGCTCAGTCTCTGGTTCTGAGAGACGGCCTGAAAACCCTGACCATATATGACCAGATATGACCTTTACATTTTTTCTTCCTTTCTTTCATTCCTTTTGTGGCCCTGACAAAAGTTTCTCCCACGTATATTGTGGTCACTGTTTCAAGCAGCTCTAGAACTCTTTACACTTTGAATGAGACCCAAGTGCTAGAGAGGAGTTTCTTCCCTCAGGGGCTCTCTAGCACATCTCACTTGAAGTTATGCCACCCAGAACTGCAGTCTTTGTATTTTTCTCCAGTATGATATCTGCCCAGTCTGTCATATTGCCCATCAGTTTAGAGATTTTAAGCAAAGTAACTAAACAAAATACTATTTATTAAGTCCCTTAATAAATAAAAATCAATATCAAATATCAAAATAGATCTCAGACTATAGGTATTCCTATTCCTGACTTTCCAAATGGAATTTAACACTGTGGCTTTGAATGCTTGTACTTAATTCCCCATTTCACTGTGGTGAATGGAGCATAACCTCACAATGGCAGTTCAGATCATTAAGAATCAAATTATACAAGCTGTAGGAGAGTGTATGATTTAAAAATAAAAGCCAGTTTGCTTCACAACATAAATTTTCTGCCCTTCAGAACCATTTCAAATGTTTTTTTCCTTTGATTAGGCTACTTACACTGCATATCACTTCTGACCAAATTTAAGAAATTTTGCAGTTTGAAAAATATATAATTAACTGTAACCCTCCTTTTCAGACTGAAAAAATTAACTGGCTTTTTAAAAATAATGCATTTTGAAAAATGATCCAGTGAAATTAAAATTTTTTTAGAAATATATGTCCAAGTGCTATAGTACTTGTTTTGGTATATGACAGACAAAATATTTTCAGATATATCGCCTTTGTTGTAATGCAAATGGAAAAATTTAATTTTATATAAGTCCTGTTAAAATAGCTTTTCTTACCTTGCTGCTATAACAGTAGAGTTGTCAAAATAAATTACATATCAAAGCCTTTCACTTCTGAGCATAGCTTTTTTTTTTTTTTTTTTTTTCTGTCTACACAAAAGCCAAAATGGAATAACATAATTTAATGAACTCTATCTTAAATTAGTGCCCTAGGCAAAATGCAATTTAAGTACAAAGAATGAAATGAAACTCTAATATGTGTCACTAATCAAAAATGTACAAATGAATCCTGATTTTTGACAAGAGTTGGTACAAGCAGCCTGTTGCCTCAGGAAGATAGCACTCTAACCTAAATTATTATACATAATTCTAGTATCAGCAGCATGTGTATTTTATATCATATGTGTTTTCCTTCTGAACTCTAGAGGCTCAGTTCAATAGTTATGCTCTTGTACTCTCTATTTCCCACCCTAGATTATAGGAGAAAAAAAAAGAAACCTTATACTCAAGTAGACTTGCATATGTTTATTATTACTTCTGCCCTGTCAGTTTACTGCAGTTTTTTGTATCCTTCTTTTACGGAAAAAAGAGAAAACTTCAAACTCTTTCTAATTTAATGATAAAGATAAAACCAGACTAGCCTTCCTTTTTTAATACAGCATTTCCAAATTACCCACCAGGTAAATTGGTACTTAATTACTGACCAACTGATTATCAATTCTCCAGTATATGTTGGGCTTTAATATCCAGACAGTCGGTGGTAAAACATTTTATTTTCCTTTTATTCTAAATATCTTGAGTTCCAAGAATTTCAGCCAATTAATGCAAAGCTAAGAGTAAAACTGCATTAATATTCCATATTTTGTATAGTCTATCAATGAAACATAGTAACTTTTTCCCCCTAAGATAAAATATATTAGGCTTTATTGTTTTATTAAAATGAGTAATTAATCAGTTTTTTTGTTAAAATCCATATGAATTAAGCACTGGTTTATATTTTTTTTCACTCTCTTGCTTTCCAGAGTCTTTCATGTTCTTCTGATTTAAAAGATGTTTTAGTACTATGAATACCTCAATAAATTATTCGCTTTTACAGAGGTAGTCTTACATGACTTATCTTTTATATGTCAAAATTTAAGCATCAGTGATTATACAAGAAATTCAAACATTCTTTTCATGAAAGGAAGAATTCTTTTCCTCCAATGCCAGATAATTATCTGCAAGTGAGATTTGTTGCCTAATTATATCTTAGAAATTGAGTTACTGTTGCTGTTAGAGAGCCAGATGATGGCCCAGCCTGTTTACCTCTCTTATGTCTTCAGAGCTGGAGTGGAAGCAGAGATGTTACAATGTGCAGATTTTTTTACTTCACACCCTCAGTTTACTAGGAAGTTTGAGTGGCACACTTTAAAAGCATGAGAGACATACTTGCAGCTTAGAGGGAATGGTGATGGAAAATGCTCCTTCCCAGCCAAAAAATTGCTAATTGGAGGGTGTATTTTGTGAACATTTCAGTCGCAGATCATACATAGCAAAACTGCTTCATCGCATATTCAGGGCTCATGGTAAGCTTACAGTTGGATTCAGATTCAAAATAGAACTGTATAAATTTAAACTCGTATCTTGCTGAGTTATATTTTTACATCTTAAATTTAGTGGGATTGTTCATTTTTTCGTGTTATGGTTTCTATGTGTCACTAATAGGAAAATAATTGAAAAAATTCTGAAAAAATCATACATATTATTTATGGATTTTTAAAATATTTTTAACAATAGCATCATATTCTTTTTAAGCAATTCTAAATGCTTTGCCTCTCAATCTGAGTAGCCTAAAGGCAATATTCTGGACATTAAAGTAGTAAAATTTAACAGAAGACTTTTAAGTAAATCAACAAGAATAAATGTAAAAAGTGAGTCCCAACCCCATGAATGTGTCTTTTAGGTTAAAAGGATTATTGATTTAATTACTCTTGATATCTGAGTATTACAGGGGTTTAGGTGTCTTAGTCTTATAAATTATAAAATGTAGCCTACATGTGGTTAAATCTTCAACCTGTCATGTTCTTCCATGCTTGAGAAAGCTATGTACTTATTTTACAGTGATATTATTAATTTTTTGTTCCTGCAGATGTTTTATGTCTGCTTTTACAGAATATTATGACATATTTTATGTATTTTTCTTCTTCACTTCATTTTGTATATGTGGAAGAGCTCTTGAAATTTCTTATTGTTGCAGTGGACTGCTGTACATTATTGAGAACATTAAAAATGTAAATTGCTAAAGGATGCTCAGTCATGAACAGGCAATAGACTAATTACTATTTCAGATTATGTGGAGATGTGCTTGGATTTCAGTTACTAACTTTAATTTATTTTACATACATTCTAGACCCAAAAGATTTTTAAGGCATTCTCTTACTTATAATTCTGTAACTTACTAATAATTCTGTAAGAGCACTTACATAGCTCATCTGCTGGTAAAACAACAGATGCACTTATCTGACCCAAATGAACAGGCCAAATTATCATCATTTCTTGCAAAATTTGAACAAAATTTCTTAAATTAACTATAGCTTGTATTGGAAGAGGAACAAACTTTATCATTAATTATCAGACTGAAAAAGACTGCTATCTGCTTTCAGTCTATGCATACAGCTCTGTTTGAAGTTAATGAGAGTTCCACTATAGTCTGAAGTCAGGTAATATGTCAAAAGTATTTGGAATGATAACTGCAACATACATTAAATGAGCTGTCATTTTTCTTAAAAAGGATAATAGAGTTAAAACAAAAATATCTAAAAGCCAGTGTCCCTGATATAAGGTTTGTCTAAGATTTATCCAGACATATAAGCATAAGTTTTTTAATAGACTGATTTAAAAGTAGTTGAAGACTAAAGGGAGATACCACAGGGCAAGATCAAAAAGCTTGGTGAGGGTAATAAGATCACTGGATTAGTGAAGAACACTTATGTTCCCTGAGAAAGGAATGGAAGTGAGAGTAAAGAGGACTGAGAGGCCTGAACTGGATTCTTGTTCAACAGCCCTGTCTCTGCAGAAGAAGACTTTAAAGAACTGAAATCTTAGCTAACATCAAGCTGCAAAGCCTAGCACTTAGTAATTTTGTTTCTGGATTTTGTCTAAGAAAAGCCATTTGAAGACACTGATGGCCAGCATTTGGAAACAAATCAGGGCTTTGATTTTGAGAGAATATTGTTAATTTCACAGATTCCACCTTGCTGCTAAGAAAAGAAAAATTAATGAGGGAATGAGGAAGGAAGGGAGGAAGGGAGGAAGAGAAGAAAAATATAATTCTTTCCCTAAGAGCACAGCAGAGAGGGAGATGCATTAGTGTATCCAGATATATTAATTGAGGAGAAATTGCCACTACATTATATTAGCAAAAACAATATTGTTTTGTTATGTTTATAATATTCATGATCCTCTTTAAACATCACCTTGACACTACAGAATAGTTCTCATCTTGGATAAATACCCAAAATGTCACAAAAAATATGAACATCTTATGATTAATTAAAATATTGAAAACCCAAGAAAATTGTGTTGACACAGACCAAATACATTGTGTAACATGTCAACAAGGCCTACCAGTTAATTTTGTCTAAAAATATCTTTCTGCCAGTTCATCTAATGATTATTTCTCTCATGCTCATTCATAGAGAAAAATCATCTGGAAGTGAGAATGAACACTTTTCCATTTCTACAAATAATACTTGTCAATCAACATTTTTGGTTAAGAAGGTCATTATGGGCAAATTGCTGTCACATATTTGACTTTGGAACGGGAATATCTTTCAGGAGTACCACAGCAAATTATTATTTGCAACATAATCTCTTTAAAATACTTGCTTCCACACTTCAGTTTGATTGTTTTAAAGAAAAATAAGATATAATATAAAATACTTGCTTCCACACTTCAGTTTGATTGTTTTAAAGAAAAATAAGATATAATACCACAAAAAGATAAAAAAAATGTAGTTCGGAATCGCTTTTCTAGAGAGAAAATATCATTCTATGCAAGTAATATATAGAAGGCATTGCCTAAGATATGTTCTGATAATGAATATATAGAATTCCACAAAGGTACACACAAAAATCTGGGATGGACTAATCCTTTAGAAGAGTGTAGGCATGGAGATGAAAACCTAGAAAGCGTTTGAAAAGAAACATCTGAATATTGTCATAAACATATTGAATACAAATCATCAGTACGCCCCTGCAGACAGAAAGGCCAATCACATAATAATCTATTTTACAAAGAGTGTATTCATCTCCTCACTTGTATGCAGAGTGCTGTGTCAATTTTTTGCCTCCCCAGTACAAGAAAGCCACCGATATCCCTGAGCAACTTCATTGAAGGACCATCAAAGTCATCTTGCAACATGAGAAAAGCTGGGTCGATAAGAGGAAAAAAAGACAGTACTTTGATAATGGTCAGACATGGGGACATGTTTCCTGAAGCGGTTGTGAATCTCCAGCCTTGAAGATTTTCAGAACTCAACTGGACATTGCTGTGAGTAACCTGTTCTAACTGGATCTGCTGTATGTTGAAGATAACTGCTATTTACTAGCAGTTACTTACTGCTAGGCAACTGCTGGTTTTCATTCTAAAAGACATGAATCAGTGGTTCTGTAGGGTAGGAATTAAACCTGGAAGGTCAGATTTATCCCTGTTGTCACTGCACTTACAAAATCAGTGAAGTTATCTTGAGAAGAAGTATTGCATTACATTGCACACTTACACTAATTAAAAGTGCTAGCTAGATGCAACCTCCAAATGTGGTCTTATCAGGCAAGACTCCCCCACCTTATGGGGACTTTAATTTCTTGTGTTACTTACTCTATTGGTTCTCTGGCTTTCTTTAGAAGAGACACAATGAGGGAAAAATGTTTTGTAGGTACTGCATTTACTAGTTTGGTATGTTTAAAGAAACCCTGTGGAAACTGGGAGACTTCAATGGTTAATTTACATAATTTGTGGTAGGTGAAATAGATGAGAAAATCCTCATGCTAAAATGAAATAGTTTTCTGTATGCTGCAGGTAACTTAAAAAAAAATAAAAATCTCCCAGCAGAATGATGTTTTCTCAGATCTAAAAGGAATAACATTCAAAGATCTTACTGGCCTTAAGCACTGCAGAAGTTAATCACCAGTCAGACTTCAAATTAATTTTCCTTAATACTTTACACAATAATTATCCTCACTATTTTACCCTATCTTTTCACAAATATCTGTCTTGCTGGAGGTTCGATTTTGCAATGGCCCTATCAGAAGAGTGAAGGAATATATTGAGTTCAGTCAGTCAGGTCATACTGTGGACCAGTGCTCAGGTACAGCAAAGGCTCATCAAATCACAGAATCACAGAATCAGTTGAAGGGACCCACAAGGATCATTGAGTCCAGCTCCTGGCCGTGCACAGGACCTTCCCCAAGAGTCACACCATGTGACCTAGAGTATTGTTCAAATATTTCACACAAGCCCCCAAAACATTAGGTCCTACTCTCCAGCAGCCAAAATGCATCTCACACGAAAGCTTGTTCTTGGGCTTTTACAGTTGCCATCAGCCAGTATCCTGGATATTTAATGCTTGTAATGTTCCAGAGAGAGTAATTTACCTTGCAAAATAATGTATTTGTGGTGTCTCTTGAGTTACATAAGGAAAAGAGAAAAAAAAGAATTCACTCAAAATTTCAGTTTGCCTCAGCTTATTGAATCTACTCAGAAGCAAGACACTGTGAGTGATATTGGCCAGAGAGTCTTGAAGTTATTGTCTTAAACTTACAAGGCTAATGACCCAAATGAATCCACTCAATGCATTTATTTAGGTGAAAACCAATTAAAAGTTTCTAATTAGAACCAGTTAGAGTATTAGCTCTTATTTTCCTTCAGTACCAGCCAGAAGAAAAGTAAATGAGTCACTTTGTGGGGATATCCAGTATATTTTCACTTGTTTTTCTATCCCTTTGGAAGTTAGAAATATCTTTATACTGGAATGCAAAATTACTGTCTTATGTACTACAATGGCTGAAGATTTAAAAATAATTTAAACCCTTACATTTAAGTATTCTTTTTAACCAATTGAATTTAAGGACAGGATGAGAAAGGACCATGCCATTTTAATTCAGGAAGATTGTAATTAATTATTTATTAGAATAAAATAGATAAAAATTACAATTACAGCAATATATATAGTAAAAACAGATTTTGTTATAAGGTACCTAGTATATCATTCTGAAAATAATTTTACAGGCTAAATAACGTCTCTGCCAGAAGAACAGCTGAAAGTACCATAATATACTTAAGCTCCAGTTATGATTTTTTTGCGAGTGAGGGGAGAATACAGCAGATATGTATCGGGAAATACATGAGGAAAAAGATAAAGAATAGAAGGAATGTAGGACTTCTGCTTAGAAATAGAAAAAGATAAAATGTCACGTGAACAATTGTTTACTAATTTAAAGTAATACCACATTTTAATTTTGAAAAATCTATTATGAGAAATTACTTAAAGGAATTATATGCACATGTAATAGAATCTCAAAAGGGTAAAGACGTGAGATAAAAACCAGTTTTCCTCATGCCACCTATGTGGGTCATTTCCTTCTAGGAAAGCAGAGTCAATTACTTCCCTTCATTAACAATTATAGGCATAAAGAAATAGTTTTCATGTATTTTCATAATATTTAATGACATTCTTCTGGTCTAAATTTTATGAAGTTATTCATGGTTTACAGTTCCTCATGTTTTCAGTTGTATTTATGGATTTCAAACTAGCCTTCTAGTTTGAAAAGGCTATCTTAGAGATTAATTTTGAGATTGTAAATGCGTGTGGCAGAAAACTACATTTCATACCATTAATGTCTATTGGTCATCTTTCAGTACTTCTATTATACATTTCTCAGAATAGTCAGAGAATGAATTTATAGACACATTCCTTTATCAGGATGCGAGTTGTTAAAGCTAGACAAAATATTTATGTAGAAATATAGTGCATTCTTTGACGTTGTTAAAAAGACAATGTATTTAAACATTTTCAATAAGCAATGCATCTAAGCTTAGAGACCACATAGACTAGTCAATATATCAATATGAAAAAAGTGACAAACCTGTTTCAACAAGCATAATTTCTAATTTGATAAGAAATTACTTTGGTATAGTACTTGATACATGATATCTGTCTCAATATGAAATCTTCCTTATTTGCAGGTTTGAGCAGATGATGCATGTAGTATATGGTCTGATAGTCAGCATATAAGTTTCAATAAGAAATATAACTGATGCAAGTACAACATATCTGATTCACGAGGAAGACCATCTCATGGGATGAATAATTTATAAATGTCTTTCAAAAGAAGATCTATCTATGACCTGTATCAAATTTACTGAACATTGCTTTTTTTTCAGAGTGTGGTTTGTAAGATTTCCTGATGTCAGTAATTCATGATTTGTATTCCTACTGATATTCTAACATATCCATATCACTTGTACTTTTGCAAGTGAACAAAAAATAGATGTCAAAAGAAGCAAAACCACACATTACATCTGCAATAAATTCAATCTCAACTACATTTCCAAACCAAATGTGATACTCCAATCTGTCAATTAACACTACAGCATTGTATTACCTGAGTACAAGCCCTATTCATATCTTTTCAAATTAAATATTACCAGATTTTTAAGGTAAAGTCTACATTAAATACGTCAGAAAAACAAGGGAAATAATGTTGCTAAAAATATACATACATTAAGTCTACACAATCCAACATGCTTTTGTTCATGTTTTCAAAAACAACTTTAGGCAGCCTTAATCTTTCTTCTACATGAAACTTGAACTTTCACAAGGTTATCATCTATTTGATTTTTTTTTTTGGAGGTTGAAGAATTGAAATTAATTAATTTTGAGCCTATTCTCTCTCTCGTACATATTTACAGATCTACATATACATTATTTCTCCTCTCTTTCCTGTCATTTCCTGTATGCTTCTCAGGAAAGCTTATCTGAGTTTGTGTTACTAAGTCACAGTAAATAAATCCTCATTTTCATATCAATTTTAACTGATGTACTGCAGCAAATTAAACAGTAGGTTTGTGGGGCTTTTTTTAGAAACTTCAAATTTCTTTGTGTAATAATGATAGAAACACATTAGTAATTCTTTTCGATTATACTTCTGTAATATTGAATTTTAATTTGAAAATAAATACATAGAGTAAATTATGCAAAAGTGACTTCTCACTGTAATTCAAGTAAGTGTATGTGATATGTCCTATTCATATTATGAATAACATTTCAACTATTGCAGTGGAGACAAGAACTGTAAAGTATGGTTTCATGCTTATGTAAGCAATGGCTTGTTGTTTAATGAGCTCTGAAACCATTTGGCCAATTTAGTCTACAGGTCAACTCATTGATTGCACTACAGTCTGCAGGATTTTCATTTGTAGTCATATAGCGCAGAAAGCACCATGCAAAAAAATTGAAAAGATGCCATAATGTCTCAAATACGTTGTACTTCTTGCCTGTTATTCTGCCTGTGATGGTAGCAGACACTTTATAGGAAGAACATGCCATCCTGTTCCCTAACTGAGGTCTGTTACCCTATTACCACTCCCTTTCCACTCCCTCCCCAGTCAGTACACAATTGCTGAATTAGGCCAAATTCCCTTTCCTATCTTATTCCTTTCTTTCCTGTCTTTTGTCTATGATATTTTTCAAATCCCTTTCTGCCCCTTCTGCGTTCATAGTCTCCTGCAGCAGAGGATTCAAAAAATTCACTAACAGCTGTGTAAAACAGTGGTATCCTAACCATTTTAAACGGATCTTGTACTACTTTAAATTACCATCTCCTAGTTTCAGTATTGTGAGAGTTTCTTCTAAACTCAGTTTGTCTTTGATTCCATTCACCTCAATCATATCTTCACATTACCTGTCTCCTCCACCAAATAGTCAGTCACAAGACTCTTAGTATTTCCTTATAGAATAGCTACCTTATTCACCTTTTCAATTGCCTTTCTCCATACACTCTCAAATTCTACTACTTCTTTCAGATGTAAAGAACAAAATTTTTTATAGTAATTGAGGATATGAGCCTGTCAGGGTTTTCTGCAGAAAAATGTGTTTTTTCTTTTTCTCAGCTCCTTTCACAATGATGCTCAATATTTTTCTTTTCTTTTTTCTGTCTCTTTTCAGGGACAGAACTTGTGTTTTTAGACATATGTCAACAATGACACGAAGATTTATTTCCCAATCTGTTTCTGCCAGTTCCCAGTTCAGTATCACATGAAAGGGATGATAAGGTACTGTTTTTCCTGGATGCATTAAGTTACATGTATCTACTTTGAAGCTGACTTGCTATCATTCTGCCCACTGATTCAACACCAAGTTTTTAGAGACTTTCTTACAATTGATATCATGTCTGACCATTCAAAAAAGTTCCTACTATGCGTCATGTAAGCTTTTGACATAACTTCTCAATACAATTTAAAGGAAAAAAAGAAAGATAAAAGTATATATTTCATGTGCAGTGAATTCACATTATTTGCCTTACTGTGAATTTAGTTGTTAAAAGTCTTAAAGACAATCATTTCAGCATAGTAAGGTATTTTTCTTCAAATTTCACAAAATCAGTTTGCAAAGTAATTTTGAAGCATAATGAAAATGTCTTATGTTCTACTATTTTACAGTAAAATTATTTACCATTTTAAAGTTAAATAAAAAACCTCTTCTAATTTTCTTTCATCTTTAAGCTGTTCAAACACTTCTCTTTTTGCATTTCTCTTTCCCCTTTCTGAAGTTATGCTGCCCATGTTCAACATAATTTTTCAAAGCTCTTTTTATGTACTCAGTAGGCTCCATACAATCATCTCCATTTAATTTTTCCTTAAAAAATTATTATGGTTCTGATACCTACAAAAAATTAGGTAACATCCAGGTTGTTGGTGCTCTAGTATCTCATGGTAAGGTAGGTTGTTTTGTTGTTGCACTGTATTTTACTCTCTCTCTCTCTGAATCCATGCTTCTCAGACTGCAATCTTTTCGAAGAACTCTCTTTAGTAAAATACCTACTCTGGCAAGTCCTTCATCATGCAATGAACTACAGCATTTTACTGTCTATGTTAAAAGTTTGATCTGATTGAACAAAGCCAAGATCCCAAAAGATATATATAGGTACAACAAACAGTTTTAAAAACAGAATATGAAGAAGTAATCTGGTTATATTTTATGAAAAAGATAATTTATTTCCAAGTTCTGTGGAAATATCTTCATCCATTGTTATTACTGAGATAATTTTGGGAATTTAAATCTAACCTGCACAACTTTGGAAAGAGATATAAAGAGCTTTTTTTTTTTTTAATGGCTGTTTTGATTTAGTCAAGATGAAATTATAGTTTGTAAAATAGTTTCATAAAAAAATGAAAGTTCTAACTTTCATTAAGGAGCAAATCAAATCCCTGAGTATCAATATGACAATTAGAAATATGAGATCTCACTTCCATTTGGAACTCTGCTTGCTGTGCCTTTTTTTTTTTTGACTGCCTCATTTTTCTGAGAAAAACAATATAGATAATTATACTGAATTACAAATGACAGATTTACAACTTCTAATCCAAATTTTCTTCATATTTTTGAAGTTTGTTTTAATATCAAGAAGAGAATTTTTGAAAATGCAACTCATGTTAAAATCTTCATCAGCAGTTTAGAAGTCACATCTACTCAAACTTGTGCCCATAGAGTACTTTTAAACATCATCTTCTTTCATTATTATTCAGTTTATTGATTCAGCTGTGTAAGAACAGTTGAGACTAAATTTGCATTCATATAGTGGTGAATGAGTATTAAAAGATGAATGGTTTAAAATGCAGTTTTAATGGTTAATGAAATGAGTATTTAAAGAACTTTTTTTTTTTGTAAAGGAAATTATTTGTGACCAGGGTAAAATTACAAAATTGCAAGTGCATACAAATGAAAAGCAATTATTCAGAAGCAAGTGATACACGGTGTTTTCCTGGAAATGTGGGAAGGAAAAATACAAACAGAATGAACCAAACATAAAAAATAAACCTCAGTATGAAATGGGTGTTGTTATTGTAAAAGTTCTTATTAATAAATTAATATCTAATCATTAGCAAGGAGGAAATAAATTACATCCTCCCCAGATGTTCTTCAACTGGGGTCTTTAACACTGTTTCTCAGCTAGCTAATAAAACCAAAACAGAACACTAGAAATAACACAATTATAACACGTCATTTAAAAATGCTCATACACTAGACAAAGCAGTGTCACTGAATCTGAATGTAACATATAATCAACCTCATTGAGATATGATTTTTTGATCAATTATAATCAGGAATAATCAGATGATTTTCATGGAAGTAAAAACATTGTGAGGTGATAGAAACTAGGTGAAAACTACTGAAACAAGAAAGTAGAGAATAACTTATTAGCCAAGGCCCTCTTCTACACATAGAGATTCACAGCACACATACCTGTGGCAAGCAGATCTTGCTGGAGATTGTGGCAAATAGTTGAAGAATCCTCTCCAAACCACTAAATAATTGGTGTTCTTGGAAGGAAACTATTTTTCATTTGAAAATTATTGACTTTGTCTGGAATATTTCATAGAATCATAGAATGGTTTGTGTCGGATAGGATGTTAAAAATCATCTAATTCCAACCTCCCTGCCGTGCACAGGGAACCTTCCACTAGTCCTGTTCACTCAAAGTTCCATCCAACCTTACCTTGAACACTTCCAGGGATGGGGCAGCCACAGCTTCTCTAGGAGCCCTGTTTCAGTGTAGCACCACTATCAGAGTAAAAAAATTCTTCCTAATGAATTCTAAAATACCTAATCTAAACCTAAACTTCTCTCAGTTTGAAGCCATTCATCCTTGTCCTATCACTACATACCCTAGTGAAAAGTCCCTCTCCATCTTTCTTATTGCTGCCTTCAGGTGCTGGAAGGCTGCTCCAAGGTCTCTCCAGAGCCTTCTCTTTTCCAGGCTGAACAACCTCAACTCTCTCAGCCTGTCTTTGGAGGAAAGGTTCTCCATTCCTATGATCCTCTCCACGGCCCTCGCCCAGACTTGCCCCAACAGGTCCACGTTCTTCTTATGCTGGGGACTCAGACCTGAACACACTACTCCAGGTGGGGTCTCACCAGAGCAGAGCAGAGCAGAGCAGAGCAGAGCAGAGGGGCAGAATCACCTCGCTTGACCTGCTGGCCATGCTGCTTTTGATGCAGCCCAAGACACAGTCGGCACTCGGGGCTGCAAGCACACATTGCTGGGTCATGTTGAGCTTCTCATCAAGTAGCCCTCCGAAGTCCTGCTTCTCAGGACTGCTCTCAATCCATTCTGCACCTAGTCTGTATTTGTATTTTAATGTGGGATTGCCCCTACCCTGGTCCAAGACCTTACACTTAGCTTCAACAAGTACTCAACAGCACAGGGGAAGAAAATAAGAAAGGAAGCAAATGTGTCAAAATAAAGGTGGAGATCATTGATCAATTGCCACCGCAGGATAAACAGACTCAGCTTGGGGAAAGTAAGTTTAATTTATTGCCAGTTAAAAGCAAACTAGAATGGTGAGGTACAAAGGCAAAAACTTCAACAGCTTTCTCCTAGCAACCCTTCATCAAGCTCAACTTCACTTCTTCATTCCTAGCTCTTCTGCCTCCTCCCCTGCCTCAAGCAGCTCAGGGGAAAGGACACTGATGGGTTGCAATCAGTACAGAACAGTGGAAGCCAAATATTTCTCCGCTGGGTTTCTAAGGCTGGAAAATGGGTGAGACAGATAACAACGTGCTGTAGCACCCTGAAGGTACAGTGATACCTGATCCTCTTGTCATGGACTACAGCAGCAACATATTGCCATACATCCACTGTGTCTGAGATTGCTTGTGCATCATGGAACTGATGTGCTTCATTGACAGCAACAACATGATGTGAGCGATATCAGAAAAAAAAGAAAAAAAAACACCCTAATTTGAGTATCACCAGTATTAAGTACCAGGAAGTGTGTAGGGAAGGAAATAATCACAATTATAAAACAAATCGTAGAGGTCTTAAATGCAGAAGTGTCCATTTCTGCCTATGCCTTTTCTCAATGTATGCTAAACTGGGAAGTACACTAAATAAATAGCCTAGACTTCTTGAGACTAAATATAGACTCTGCCACAAAAGACAAAAAATAATTTTGATATAGGACAAAACAAAAAAAGAAATAATGACAATCAAATATTTTGCATAAAATAGCCACTAAAAATCAGAAATCCTGCTATTGCTATACTGGCTACATAAGAAATCCTATCCATGGACAATCTGAGGTTTTAAATCAGATTTCATAATTATTCTTATGTCAGCAAGAGCTTACCAGACAAGGAGTAAAAACAACAAATTTAAGAGGTAACAGCTTTTCTACAATCTTTCCTCCACAAAGCAAAAGAGAGAAAACTGATGAAGGTGTATTCTTTGTTCACCTAGGCTCTTTTCTCTTTGTGATTGTTCTGTTTTGTTTGAACAAAACAAAATGTTGTTTTGTCTCTGAAAAATTACCCATCCTGTACCTTAACAGCTACAATGAACATATTTTGGGTTTTTAAATCAAGTAGCTTGTCTCTTGTAACCCACATCACTTTTTATACAACCTCTCTACATTAACTGCATTTACATAAGGTGTTTCTGCCAGCACTGCTACATCAATGGAAAACGCAGATATTTAAAATCACGATCACCAGAGCTATGCTGCAGAGTAAACCTGAGTGTATGTTCATTGTGTCACCTCTGATGAATGGGATTACAATTGTTTTGATAGATTCAGCTAACTACTTGTTTATGCATATACACAAAACCTGTCTTGCATTTTTTCTCATAAATTATGCAGAGTTATCCTCTTGAAATGACTTTGCCTTTCTGACACACCCAATCTTTAATCTTCCTCAAATGCATGGCATTGACTCACACTTCATAGGTCTGATGTAAAAAGATTGCTCTACTTTTCCCTTCGAGATTCCAATTTCTTGCAATAGTAAGCAGCGTATCGCTCCAAAACCCCCCCCCAAACTCAAACCCAAACCCAAAGAAAAACGAAAAAAAAAAAACAAAAAAACACC
>VZTG01004376.1:0-20553 GCA_013397845.1 Melanocharis versteri | reverse complement strand
AAAAAAAACAACCCCAAACCACAAAAGCAGATAGAATGCATGACTTCAGGCAACAGAATCTGTACTTCTCTAAAACCATTGTAAATTACTGGAAATACTCAATTTTGGTCTGTAAAGTCCTAAAAAAATTCCAAAATGTTCTGAAGTGACAAAGCAGGAATCTGTAGTTCTTGACCATGTAGTTAAAAATGGGCATGTACTACTAAACAAAAAGTAGTTAGGTTTGCAATCTTTTTTTTCAGTTTCAGTAAACACAGTTTATATGCCTTTTAGCTCAGGTAAAAATAATAATTAAAAAAAAAAATCTAGGGAGTAAGGTTACAAAATATTAACTTTTTCAAAATTAATTATGCAGTTTATTGTCTTCATAAACAGCGAGTTACATCATGAAACAAAGGCAGTTACCTGGTCCATACATAAGAATTTTGGAAAAAAGTAAAAAAAATCCACACCAACTATAAACACTTGAGAAAAAAAAAGATGATTGTAAATGGACGCATGTCATGAATGAAGTTTCAGTGTGAAGCCTGAACACATTTCAAGGGGTACATTTTTCTTTCAAGAATTTTTTAATGGACAATCCAAATTAAAGAAAAAGCATTGCAACATATCTAGCTGTCTGTTGTACTTCTCTTGGAAGGAAATACTTTACAGTTTTAGCTGTGCAACATGTAACTTAGATGTTCCTCTTTAACAGGCAACAATGCAATTTGAGATTAAATCTATTTTAGTGATGATATCTTTCTTAAAGTGTTATTTTAAATCTTTGGTAAAGTTGTTTGAGAGGAGTGAGAGGTGGAACCTTCTGATCCTATAGGTCTAGTCTAGCATTTTAAATTAATATAATCTTTTGGCAATTTCTAATGACCTTCTAGCTATGACACGTATGAAAAATAAATAGAAGTGTCACAAAAACATTTAATCTGGAAACAGTGTTTTTGTTTGTCTCTCCACCCATAAAGATATCTTAAAGAAAAAAAAAAATCTTCATTGAGAGGCATGTTCACTGAACTATGCTTCCCACATCATAACTTGTGTCTACTATGATTATAGTCTTTGGAGCTCTTTGGATAATTTGCTGCCAAAACCTCCCTTGTTCTTGCTACTGACAATCACTATGATAGCATATGATATTTGACCTTTCCACTGATGTCACCCACAATAGTCCTTACAGAACAACTCTTTGAAAGAATCCCAAGCCCCCACAATGCAGTATGTTTAAGTGGAAATGAAAACTAAATCTCCGAGTTCCTTTTGCTAGATGCAGATGCTTTAGAAGTCCATACAAAACTTCTGCTTTTGATGTGGAAAGCTCTTGTGCATATTTGCTCACTCAGCATGGAAGAACTGATGAAAGGAATTTATTGCACAGAATGCTTTCGGATGTGGAAAGCTCTTGTGGAAAAGGAAGGCAATGTCCTGAATAACAGCTAGGGAACCAAATTACTCATAATTTAGTCAGATCAGAATAGATGAGAGGAATTCTGCTTTCAAGGTATTAATGTCCTAATGGCACTATCAGAATGAAATGAGGCATTTTAAAGTTTCCAAGTAGAGAAATATATAGAGGTGTATTCTTTACATTCTGTCTCTAAATACCACCCAGAAATTTTCAAACAAACTCAACATTCTGTCATTTAAATGATAAGAAAAAGAATCAGTAAGAAAACCTGTAGAATTTATGAGGTACTATATATTTTGAGCTTGGATAGAGTAAAACTCTTTTATTGGTTTTTGAATTGTATATTGTTGTAAACAATTTCCATGATATAATTTTCGAAGGCTTATAAATATGGCTTTGCAACTAACCGAGTTCAGTTCTTCTTTAAGATTTGTCTCAGTAAATACTCTACCTGCACAACAACAACAATAGTCTTCTTGGTCATGAACATGCAAAAATTCTATATTTGTTTGTTTTTCCTTACATTTAAATTATTTTTAGGATGGAATGTTCCAAATGGTAAGCAGATGCTATCAACTTTCAGCCAGCAATGTACCCAGGTGGCAAAGAAGTCCAAAGGCATCCTGGCTTATATTAAAGACAGTGTGGACAGCAGGACCAGGGCAGTGATTGTCTCCCTGTACTCATCACTGGTGAGGCCACAGCTTGAGAGCTGTGTCCAGTGTCCAGTTCCGGGCCCCTCACTTCAAGAAAGGCATTGAGGTGCTGGAACATTTCCAGAGAAGAGCAGTGAAGCTGTTGAAGGCTCTAGAGAGTGAGTTATATGAGGAGTGGCTGAAAGAGCTGGGGTTGTTTAGCCTAAAGAAAAGGAGGCTTAGGAGAGACCTTGTCACTCTCTACAGCTGCCTGAAGGGAGGGTGCAGGAAGGGTCAGCCTCTTCTCCCAAGCAAGGATAAGACAAGAGGAAATGACCTCAAGCTGCACCAGGGGAGGTTCAGGTTGGACATCAGGAAGAATTTCTTCACTGAAATTATTGTCAAGCATTGGAATGGACTTCCCAGGGAAGTGGTGGATTCACCATCCCTAAAAGTGTTCAAGAAATGACTGGTATGACACTTATCACTATGATTTGATTGACAGGATGGTTTTGGTCAAAGGTTAGACTAAATTATCTTGGAGGTCTTTTCCAACCTATCAATAAGAAATACCTACATTGCATTTTTGCTCACTCGGCATGGAAGAACTGATGAAAGGAATGCATTGCATAGAATGCTTTCAAAGAATTGCAATGATCCAGAGACAATGCATGACACAACTTTCTCTAACAATTTACAATTAATAATGTGGACATTTCTAATAATTTATTGTGGAGCTTTGCACCAAAACAATCCAGGGGCAATTTTGAAGCTGCATGATATAAACAGTTGTTAATTAAAAATTCAGGTAATATAGGTTAGAAAAAAAACCCCAAAATTAAATATTTAATAATAGACTGTAAGTGCAGAGTTTGGACAGATGTTCTTAAGAGGTCAAAGCAATTGATAAAAAAAGAATAATAAATAACAAGTTTTGCTTTTAACCACTAACAAATTTTTTCTCCAGAGTTCAAGTTCCTGCTGAGTCAAAGACTACTTATTCCACTTTGCACATTTAGACATGATTTCAATTATAGATTGTGAATAAAGAAATATTCATTTTAGCTTAGCTATTTGTACTCATATGCTAAATTCTGGATTCCAGGATATAAAGTAAAGTAAGTTCCATGCATAAATGCGTGGTGGAAGAGTTTCAAAACACAAACTCCCTAAATATGCCAGGGTTTTTTTGTTGTTTGGCCTTGTTTTCTGTTTTTTTTTTTTTTTTCCTTAAAGCAGATTAAAACAAAAAAGGCTCAAAGACAACAAAAACGCCATGAAAAGATACTTCAGTATCTTTCCCTGGCAAGTTCTTTACATTTACTTCTCAGAAGAATATTTTTCTCTTTCCAGTCAGGATTATAATTAAGAAAGCACACAGAGTTAATGTGCTTTCATGCTCCAGGCTGTACACAGTTTAATGCAGATCAATAGGAAAAGAAGGTAACAAAGAAAGAAAGAAAGAAACTGCGCTTTCCATTTTGGCTTGGGTTTTTTTTTTTGTTGGTTTGTTTGGTTGGTTTTTTTGTTTGGTTGGTTAGTTTTGGTTGGTTTGGTTTGGTTTGGTTTGGTTTGGTTTGGTTTGGTTTGGTTTGGTTTGGTTTTGTCTCGAGGGTGGAGGAGTGTTGATTGTTAGGGTTTTTTGCTTAGAAAAGTTACTTAACTAACCTGCCGTTCAAAACGCTACATGTTAGAAAGTGACATCCTTTCAAAATGAAGATTTGATAGCATAGATTTAAAGAAATGCTTAAAAATTATGGCTCTAACCAATGGTTTTCAGATACAAGCTCTGCCAGTTTTCAGTCAAAGTTCATGCAAAATTTGCACTTCAATAAATCAAACTCTAAATTAAAGTCTAGCAAGCAAGCATGAAAATGAAGACTACACTGTTAAAAATGTCTTCAGTGACTTGACTAACATCAGTGAGTTTTTGTAACAACTTCCAGGATAAAACCTAATCCTTCAGGTATAAAGAGAAAGAAATAGTCCAATAAAGAAAATTAGAACAAGGCTGAAAACTGCTTTCATTTGACAATTGCTTTTTTTGCCCCTGACATTGTGATCCTGATTATGACGCATTTGTGATGAATTTGACTATGTCATAGAAATCAAGTGTGTAACACTTAGTCTCACTTCCCTTTCCACAGAGCTAGTTTCATAGATTTAATTAACAGTAAACAAGTAAACATAGATGAAAATTAAAAATACTTTTTTACCAGTGAAAAATACCAGAATTATTTCTCATTCAAGAGAATCAGAGTTAATATTATATAGATGAGACCAATAACCTGACAATAGTGGTTTCCAAAACAAATTGATGTTTGAAAGTCTCATTGTCCAGACAACATACAACCTGTATACTAAGACGCCTTATATATTGTTTGAAAATGTTTTGAACATATAAAGCAGTACAGTTTGGATATACAACATTTCTAAACCATTTCACTGTTTAAAGTAAATTCTCTCCCCCTAGTATGAAATACCCTAAGGTTTTATTATTTTCTTGGGTTTTTTTTGTTTGTTTTAATCAAAAGAAAATAATAAGTATGCTACAATAACAAAACATGTATGCAGTACCAATATCAGAAGACTAAAAGAATGTATTTCACCCTTTTTTCAAGTAAAGTCAGTAAAATTAACAGGACTCTCACATACAGCAAACAATTAGATCACAATATTCTATATAATTAATTCTATATTTCCTATTCCTCTTATTTTACTCTGCTCCTAGCTTTGAATGTCAGGTATTGCCATCTATAATGCCATCAAGATCTCTTGCAGAGATGTTTTTGAAAATATTCATAGCCATTAAGAAGTGTTCTACCTCTTCATTCACTGAACCTCTCAAAGAAATGAATGTATATGGAAAATACTTTAAGTGAAGTTTCTTTCTCTATCTATTTTGTCTATTTTACTAGGGTCAGTGAAGTTTCACATAGCTATGTGTATGAAAACTTTAAGCTGTTTTGCTTTGTGCAGTTTCCTTTTTTTTGAAAATCAGCAATAATAAATTAGTATGGCATCTTTATGCCTGACTGTTTTGTTTGCTTTTTCTTTGCATTGCATTTTCTTTGCATTGTATTTTTTGTGCATCTCTTATGGATGTCTATTGACTGCAACAGTTTTCTGATATTCTGCTAAAGCTATTGGGAAGTAAGTTTAAATCAGCAGAATATATGTGTTTATGCATCCCTTTCTTATTATCAGTTGCTGACATTCTTCTACCTTTTACTCACAGTTGAATCTCACATGCATTCTAAATTTTGCAAAGATGAAGAAAACTAAAACAGAACCATCTCTCTCTTATGAGACTAACAGCAAACACGGAATCTTTTTTTCTGGCTTTCCTATGAATGGTGGCCTGAATAAAAAAGATACCTACATGAAGCTTGGACCACTCAGAACTCTGCAAAAATCTTGTGTTTACCTCCAATGAAAATAAATGCAGCTCACTGTTCTTGAATGTCTCCTTCCAGATAGACTCCAAGATGAGAAAATGAGCATCATTACAGGAAAATAACTGGTAATTTATTGAGAGTGAAACTTATTCTTTGGATCTTAATAATGCTTAAATGGAAAGTAATTTTTAATAAGTCTCAGCTGATCTCATGACAGGTTAATTTACACTTCTTGCAAGACAAAGAGAGTATTACACTTACATTAAATGTACTATATTTCCAAGAATGGGAAATAGACATGCTTTAGCTATGTTTAGTTTGTAAGATTTTTGTCAGAAGTAGAACACACATTAAATACTAATCCACATGTGATTTTTTTTTTTTTTTTTAAACCTATTACATACTACAGTGAGAATGGAAAGCAGAACTTAGAGAAGAGCTCCATGCAACAGCGAAGGAAGTCAGTACTTTCCAATGTTAGATGTTTGTTTGTCTCTTAAATAAATAGATACTGTGAATTAACAAAAAAAATTTGTTCACTGAGGCTAGTGAAATGTTCAGGTTTTGACTGGTGTAGAGTTAATTTCCTTCACAGTGTCTGGTATGAGGCTGTGTTTTGGATTTGTGCTGAACACAGGTTTGATAATGTAGAAATGTTTTTTTTTCTTTCTGAGCAGGGTTTACAGAGAGNACGGGACGGGGACGGGACGGGACATTTGGAGTCACTATTACATGGGATGGGGATCTGCTCTCCTGGAGATGGCTGAGCACCTGCCAGCCCCTGGGAAGAGGTGAATTAATTCTTTGTTTTGCTTTGCTTGAGCACAGCATTTGTTTTTCCCATTAAACTTTCTTCATCTGAACCCACAAGTTTTCTAGTTTTTACCCTTCCAATTCTCTTCTCAGTCCTGCTGGTGAGGGGAAAACAAGTGGCTGTATGGGGCTCGGCTGCTGGCTGAGGTTAAACCACAAGAAGTTTTTTTTGTGTGGCGTGGCAAAGAAGGTGTGAATTTTTGTTTGTTTTAAACCAGTTACATTTTTAAGGCCTGTTCACTCTCTTATAATTAAATCATTAAATCAATTCAATAATTTTCATTAGTATTTCTATTCTATTTCAACTGGGTTTTTTTGGTACAAAGGAAGTTACCCCCACAGCAGCTAATCTTGAAGTCCAAGGAGCTTCCAAATTGCTTAATTAGTAGGATCCTTCAGATCACCAGACCTGCTCTGGTATCCCATGGCCTTTGTTGAACCAAAGATCTATTTGCCAGTTTTCAAGTTAACTCATAGGAACCATCATCAGCCAACAAAACTACTGAAGAGTTAAAGAACAATTCATTAATAATTATTATTTTGGGATTACATATTCATTTTTTATTATAATATTTTAACTGTGTGCTCTGAAATTTCTTTTTAAAAATTCTCAGAGATGTATTCTGTTGGTTGGCTTCTGGCCAGCATTCCTAAAGAAGAAATTTGTATATATTTGAGCCAGATATATTATTATTAATGGTAGGAAAGACCATGCTTATTTAAAGTCTGTCCCTTCAAGTTCTCTCAGAGCTCACCATTTTGACTCTGAAATGATAATTTTTTGGTTTGCTCGGGCTATCGCAGTGTGATCCAACACAGAGTAGGTCAGTGATGTTTTGGCTTTCAGCTTGTGTATTTTATAAAGCTCTAAATCTGCCTGTCAAGAGAAAGAACAGAAAGGTAACAACTGCTAGTTAAATCAAATCACTTCCACAATTTGGACAAATTTGGTTAGCATGTGGTACACTGTAGCCCAGGTCCATGTCAGCAAGAATGATTGTGTTCAATCGAGGCTAAACTTGTGGGTGGACAAGACACAGCTCAAGAATACCACAGAATATGCTGTCTGCAAGGACATCTTTATATGGACAAAAGGATATTACTCAGACTTGTGTACAGATATGGCTGGAAACGAGTGCAAGGATTTTCACGATAATCAGTCTTAAGGAAGAGTCTAAACCTAATAAATTAAAGTAAATATATGGTGATTTTAGGGATAAATTTCAGAATTTAAGTATATCCAGCTTTAATTTATATCTCCAAGATATTTTAATTTTCTTTGAAAATAAGCTGTAATAGTAGCAGGAATACCCATTGCAGCAGGATCTAGGAATAAAAGATCAGTTGTTTTTAATGTAGGCTTTCAGTAAAAAACGTTGCCTTTATCAATACTTCTAATTTTATGAGTTTTTATGAGTATTATAATTCTTGTAACTAGGTGATATATTGCCCACACTGAAAGAATGATGTCCCACTCTGAGACATGATCTGTTTAACAGAGCAGTCATGCTTCACATCATTTTCCTATGGGCACAGGAATGAAATAAATGTAATAAATTTAACTCATATTATTAAGGAAAAGTAGATATTTAAGTTTATCTGGTTTAATAATTTCAATATAAATTTAATTCAGACATGGTTGGTTGATTTTTTTTTGGACTAAGGTCTTAAGTTTATATATATATCTCTTTTATTTATAAACTGCATATTAGTACTTAACCTCAAAAGCAAAGCAAAACAAAACAAAACATAAATCTGACACTTTAAAGTCATCACCCATGATTAATAATCTAATTTTTGTTATCCTCTTTCTTTCAGTCTGGGCCTTAACCCAGCTCTGTTCTCCCTTGCCTTTCTGTTTTGAGAGTGCACAACCTTATGACAAGGCTCATTTATTATGTTTAGTGAGACACAAGTCCTCTTACATGAGATAAATAAGAATGTTAGAAGTCAGAAATACAGTTTCAGTGCTAAAAAGGTAACATTTTCATCTATGCAATATGATTAGCATGGCAAGCTTTATAGCCTACGATCAACTAATATGGAAATACATTCCTGCTGAATGTTAGAGGACCAAGTTCACCATAATCTTGGTGATCTTTCCATCTTATTCATCTATGGGAACAACACCACTGAACTTTTGCCCTATTTTCTAATGGGGAAGCTTCTCACATGTATTAATGATGGCTTTAAGTGTCTTTTCTCCAAGACTGCAGTTCAGCTACCTTCTAGATTATTGATCTAGCAAAAAGGTGGCAGCCTAGCAATATTTTAAGATCACAATTTTGGTATCTGTGTGGGTTAGGAAGAATACAGTCTTTCCCTGTGACCTCAGTGACCTGATACATATTTTGGAAAAAAGGTAGTGAACATTTGGTAGTGTGTAGAAGACAGACCACTGGCTTTTTAAAGCAGCAGTTAAAGATAATGTGTGTGAAAACCCAATATCCAATGAACCAAGAATCATAAAATATCACAGAAAACTGCAGTAGCAATAACTGAAGACCAGCCTAGTTTTAATTTAGAGGGTATGAAATTGTGTATTAGGTGTCCCTATCAGTAGGGGCTGCAGGGCAGCCTCTGTGAGGAGAGGCTGGGCTTGCCCCATGCCAGGCACAGCTGGTTCCAGTTGGCTCCAGCTGGCCTCAAGAGACCCTCAACAGGACACAGATGAGCCCCTCAACCAAACTGGTGGTGGCTCTGTGAAAACATGTTACTAAGAAATCAAATATCTACTAATAAATCAAAAATCCATTAAAAACAAAGTTTTAAGAATTGCCTGATTAGCAATTCTTGAGCAATCAATCAAGAATACATTTTGATTTTAACTTTCTGTCTTATTTTGGAACTTTCAGCACAGAAGCAGCAGAGATGTTCCTCAGATGACCTCAGAGAACCTGGCTTATATAAGACTCGGTCCGTGACATGCTGGACTTTTTCTACGAGCTGCTTGAAGAAACTGGTTGCTTCTGAAAACCTTGTCTCTCTCTAGTTATACTTCCTTCCCCTGTCCCTTTCTTTTGAAGAAATTAGATGCAGAAAACCTATGTAATGGTCAATTCACTTGATAATTTTAGTTGATACTTGGTAATAAATAAAGTATCTATGCTGAAAAAAACCCAACTCTTGTTAAGTTGGAGAAAAAGAAATAAGAACTGGCCCTTAAGTAAATGTACCCACAGACACTTGGCATGCAAAAAGAATAAAAATGACATGCTGACCTTTGGAGAGACTTTTATTATATTTTTAAACTAGCTACAATGCTGCAAACTTTCAAAGAAAACAAACATTCATATAAATATTTAAAGAATATAAATAGGTTAGAAGTTTTCCAATATTAAAAAATAATATCTCCTGAATTGGCAGTGGAGGAGGTAACACATATATAGCTGTATTAATTATAATTTTACAAATTCCTAAACACTGAAGAATCTTTGCATGTAGTAGATGTTATTTCAAATTTTATTTTTACATGCAGATTCAGCTATTCAAGTAAAAGCATATCACAATGACATTGATGGATATTTGTGCACCAACTTTAGTCTTTGAGAGCCTGTCTTTTTTTTTTCTTTCCTCTTTGGTATAAATGATGGAAATTAATATGGCAGAAATAAAATACTTCTATGTAAAGCCAACATATCCTGGTACACCCAAAGAGTAGAGAATTGAAATAATCTAAACCTTAGTGCTTGCTTCCCATGTGGTTTTCTCCAAGGTTCAAGGAGAATGTCTTGTCAAATGTTACCCATAAGACCGACATGGGCTAAAAAGCACTGTGACCTCCAAAGAAGGGAACAGGTAAACTACTATTTCCATTTTTCAAAGAGTCTATTTCTCAAATAAAACCTCTATGCCTTTTAAACACTATGGTTTTTGTTTTAAAATTTGTGATGATGAGTAAAAAACATGCTCTTGATGAGAGCTATAACCAATACCTGTATTTCTTCTTAGTATGAACTCCAACAAAATTCCTAAACTGTTTTATATTTTATGAGATGAAACAAGGAGAGAGAATAATTCTTTGCTGATGTCATGCTTTGAGCAAAGCACAACATAAAAACATTTAAAAGTGCAGTTGAAAGAAAGAAAAAAGTACAAAGACATTCTGTTAGGCTCTAGATATCGAATAAACCCTGTGTTTTACGCCAATTTACAAAGGATGGGAATAAAACTTTCCATCTATACCTAAAGTATTGTAGTTACCATTTAGCCTTGCGTAAACCTATAAACCAAACAGAACCATATAATCCCCACAAATTTTATACCAAGATTGTTCTAGGGATAACAGGTGTTTTTCAATACAAAATTTAAATGAGCCTATTTTTAAGGGTGTTGCAAATATATCCAATTTATTTTCCAAAAACTGTGATTTGGGGATAGTTGAAAAATGTGTGGATGAAACATGCATATGGTTTTGTCTTTCACTGAAAATCTTCCTTATTTTGTTTGCTTTGCTGCAATATTGAGATCTTAATGTTTTCCAGATAGCTAGCATTGTTTGAGGCAAATGTTAGTATAACTCAAGTGCTGGAATTTAATGTGAAAAATGAATTATCAAGCTCTATTTCAGGCTATCATTTCAAATATAACAGAAGTTGTTCCCTTTCTACAGCTTCTTTTTTAATTTCACTGTTTTCCTTAAGTTTTTATCATCTTTTTTCTCACTGATGTAACTCTCTTTCGCCATATCAAAAACTATTTTTCTTCTCTATCTGTTTAACAATAAGATAGTGCTATAAAAGGCGAGAAATTTTTCACATAAGGACACGCTGCCACCTGACAAAAAGGTAGTCAGCCTTTTCCTTTTAAAAAATATCTGAAGGCAAATTGATCAAAACAACCTGATGTATGCTAACAATTACTTTGCAGACATCCCCAGGAGACGATTCTATGCTATGAATTCTAAATGGACAGGAGTTTGCTACCTTGGTGCTCCAGGGTACATCAGCACAATGTAACTGCGGTCAGTGCAACTCGAGGCTTACAATAACAAGCCCTACTGAGAGACAGTGTAATTGCGCAGACTTACTACCAGCTTTATATGCAGACACAGTTTGCTCTGGAAGTCTAGACCGAGCTTTCTTCTGCCAGCAAAATAACTCATAGAGCTACCTTAAATGGAAAATCCCCAGTCTTCAGAAGCCGACTTGACTTTACACGCCTTATTGTGTAGGCACAGGCTGCCCGCTGTCACGGGTACCGGGTGCTGTGTGTTTCTATCATGAATTGCTTAACTCTCACCAAATCTAGTCCTAACAATCCAGACACAACAATCTCCCACTCACTGAGCATTGTAAACACCATGCTCCTTCATAGAATAGAATACCACCTCAAAAGTGTGGAAACTAGGTAAGGGGAGAGCAGAAGGGAGCTTTCTCCAAAAGACTGAGAGTGAAAGCAAAAGGAACTCCGAAGAAATAGAGTAAGTTGTGAAAATAAACAAGTACAATAATTTTAAATCACCAAAACCTAGATCTACATTTAACAATTTTCATTAAAAAATTAGTCTTGTAATTTTACCTTGTTTCTTGTGTACAGAAAAATTCAGAGTGTACAGCATTATGGTTCTTGTGCTAAACCCGTGTAAAAATAAATATTATTTTAAAAATAGTTTTGGTTTAATATTTTCTCTATAAATATAATTCACTATGACGACATGTGTTTAATGTTACCAAGTTGATCAGCTGATTTATTAGCTAGTTTACTAATAGCTTCTCAGCACAGTATTGATTACTGCAAGAAGACAAAAACGTGTATAAATTTAAATGCCCGTTTCTTGTACAAGGAAATATGGAAGCTCTCTTACATTTTGTGTCATTAGAACTCACTGTCTTTTTTCCATATTTTTTTTTCTCTCCCCCAAAGCCATCTCTGCATTGTCATTTTATGAACGCTGAAACACAACACTGAAGGAAGCAAACACAGTTTAGCAAATGTTCCCTAACCATGGAGCCTGTCAAACATTTCTGATCACAGTTCTTGCTGGCAGTAAGCCTTCAGCTGTTTTAAGGAAGTGTGACACACAATTTTCCACTCTTCTTTGTAAAATCACATCACTTTTTAAGGTTAAGTTTGTAAGAGAATTATAAAAATTATTTGAAGATGATCCAGTCAGTTTTTTTGATATAACTAGCTCTCCATGATCTTGCAATACCAAAGCCTAAGAAGAGTGCTCTCTAAAGATGAAATAACTGCCATACATGTTCCCAAGGAAATTTCAGAAGGTGCTGTCTCTTTTTAAGCAGATGTGGTCACAGTTCTTTCTGGTGAATTAATTAGTCAGATTCTTTTCTTCAGTATAAGGTTTAAATTATAGACTTTTTCTTTGGTGGAGAAATGAGACTTTCAAATCACATTTGATAATACAAGTCAATGTCTTCATTTAACTGCGTCTTAAAAGAAGGTAAAAATTAAGTATGTCAAGAAAAAATGCTTTGATTTTTCAGCTATTATTTTAAAGTTTGCTTAAGTTAATGAATATTAACCACCTTCAGAAAATCAGTTATTGGCATAAGAGGAGTATTTTTAAAAAATGTAAATTCCTTTAAAACTCGTGTTTTTAATATTAAAATATTTTTTAAAATGTGCTTATTGCCCTTTTATATGTCCTCTCCGAATATTCAATGATTAAGTTTTATTGAAATGTTCTTAAATATTTTTCTTATTTCCAGTGTGACAGTTTGAGGAAAAATTGTTTCATACTTTCAGTCTTATAACTTAATTTTTTCAAATAATGACTTGATTGTTGAGAAATTAAGCTGCAGTGACCATGAGAAATTAAGATTATTTTTTATTTCTTGCTGCTTGTTTCTTTTTTTTTTTTTTTAACTTTGCTTAAAACAAGGGATATCTAATTACAGTCAGATTTGAATTAGCATTTCTTAATTGTAATGTTTTATTTGTTCCTGACTACCTTTCATATTGCAATTATTTACTTTGGTTTAAAAACTAATGTAAAATTATGGAAAAAAATACATGTTGGTAATATTAATGTCTAATCATTTAATAATATTGTAGTGTACAAGAACAGAAAAAATTGTGCTGTATGTGTATGTTTTATTCTTTATGTACAACTATGGTTTTGTCCTATTTGTCCATTTTCCCTTAGACAAATACATGTTGAGATGTTTGGGTTTTTTCCATAGCCATATTACCAGATCTGAATATCACAGAGGAGCTTTAAGAGCAAAAAAGCAAATTTGATAAGCTAGGGAGTATTTATGCAGGACCTGAGGGGGAATATTTAATCACAGAACCGCTTCGGTTGGAGAAGTCCTTTAAGACCATTGAGTCCAACCAGTAACTTAACACTGCCAAATCCACCACAAAACCATATCCCTATAGTTACATCTACACACCTTTTAAATATCTCCAGGGATGGTAACTCAGCCACTTCCCAACCACTCTGTTCCAATGATTTATTGGTGATGAATTTTTTTTCTAAAATCTAATCTGATATTGAGAAGCCCATACGTTAGCATGAGTAACTGATCTTTATGCCCACATGTGCACCTCTGGAACATGCTGGAATACCCTGATGATTAAAGATTTGAAGCCTTTTTCATACTTGTAGCTCTATAGATTCTTAATATATAGTAATATAGCCTCCAGTACTTTTCCTACCCTTTTTCACAGTTTAGCTAATTCCTTACTAACACATTCCTGAAATTCTGTTCAGTCTTTTTTTAAGAAGAGAATCTCTAATAAGGACATTTTGTTTTGCAACCAGAATCTGAGAGGACAAAACAAGAAATAAGGCAAAGAAGCCCCTGGAACTACTCCAAAGGGCAGACCAAAAGGGGCAACTGAATCTCCTCTTGGATGTACCTGCTAGATATAATACTTAATTAACCTTATAAAAATTGTATTAATCTGATTTAGTGCATGCACAATGCTGTATTTTGTGCACCTGAAAGCTTTCATTAAAGATTTGCTTTTTTATCCTACCATTTTAGCTCTGTCGTAAGGTTTTTCCCTTTTGTTACTAGGCGACAACCCCATAGTGGATGGACTGCACTGCACTCTAGTGGATAGCACGAAAGAGAGAGCATTCCTGCCTGTCAGTAGAAGACACATGGTTTGGTTCCTTACACAAGATCACGGCACAGGAGAGGCAAAGAACCTTTCCATGGGTGGGCTATGTAGAGTGTACCCTGGGAATTCATTTGGGTTCTGTCTGATGCTGGGAAACAATGGGGCTCTCAGCAATTGATGGTATGTGATTTACTCACTATCTATATTTTTCTTCCAGCTTCCCATTCTACTTCACTATTTATTGCCCAGTTTTTCTTACTGTGGTCTGAAGAAACCCTACCCTCTGCCCAGCTCCCTGATGCAGCACCCATATCCACAATGAGAAAACATTTCACCTATTTATTAAATCAGTCATTAGAATGAGAACTCCCTTCCAACTATACTGGGATTTTAAACCTTCAAGGTGTCCAAATCTATCAGAAATAGATAATTAAGCAGTAGGGTAATACAGTGTATTAGCATGTTCCTGAACATGCTAATTGCTCACACAACTGCTTAACAACTGAAGTAGAAGAATAGGAAAACCAGAACTCTAATTTGCCTTTTAAACCAGAATTTAAAAACATAAATTTTTTAATCTGACTCATTCAGAGAAAAACGGAACATTGATAACATATGTCTTTAAATGTGGCAATGTAGACTGATGTAAAAATTAAGTTCAATATATTTTTCAATGTCATCTTGTATTCCCTGCATCAAAAGTGTAATGTTAACTATCTTTTACTATTGCTAGAAATTGATATTTGAAATAACATGTGTGTGGAATATCTAATATTTCTGTAAATAATATTTTCATTTTAAAATATGTCAGTATGGGTATACTTAAATGTATTTGTATTTTAAAATGTTAAATGTTGAGAAAAAGTGTGTTTGATATATTTAATAAATTTAGTCTTGAATAATTTATCAATCTAGGATACTGCTAACTTACATCAGTATCAAGTGCTCAATATTACGGCAAGGCTCCTGCAGGCTCAGCTCTGTTGCTCTGGACATCTGGCACATATGATGAACAACTTGAATGCCTTAAGCCTTTTCTCTGTGCCCATTAAATGCATGGTGAATGGCTGACAGGTAGGCCATTGAAGTCTTGTAAGGACATGCTCGGGGCAAATCCTCCACTGTGGTACCAGCTCCACAAAGTGCGAAACTACAGCTAAAGACCATCTGTTATAACAAGGATTCAGCACCATTGCCTTGAGAGTCTTTGAGAAAAGCTGGAACAGCAGTGACTCTGTGCTGTACTACTGCTCTGTAGAAATGGAGGCACAGTGCACTTAAGAAAAAAATACCGTGGCATGTGTGACCTCTAACATACTGTGGCAATCTGACTGATTTTTCATCAAGCAAGCTACAAAATAGGGAAAATTCAGCTATTAAAAAGAGTATTCATTATATTTTTTTATAAATATTTTTCCATTCTAAGCAGGTTAAATTACCATCCTCTATGTTTAAATAGAATCCTAAATAGCAAGCCTAACTCAGGATTTCAAGTGAGTTCTACTGATCAAGCACCCTGAATACAAACTGAAAGAGCTGAGGTGTTTAAATAACAGTGGGAAACACAAGTTTTCGGCTAAAGATCTTCAGCTAACCAGGATGTACAGTGCTTTATGTTTACACTGGAATTCCATAGCAGTTTATATTTTAAAGTGTATTTTCAGATAGCATTATTATTTTGCTGTTGATTTCACTTATATAGGTTGCATTTCAAACAACTGAATATTCATTGACAGTACTTTAAAAACGTTTAGAATTTTGAACATCTTAAAACTAGATTTTATCTAAAGGAAGAGGGGCTGATCTATGATTTCCATAGCTCTTTCCTACATTAAATATTTTTCAGGAAAATCCAGAAGAGTGAGTAACCATGGCAAGAGCAATATTTTCTTTACATTTAGGTTTAAATTTTCAGTCTTTTAGATCCCAGTGAATAAAGTAGATGACATTTCCTCCTTATGGAGTCAATCATTGTAGTATTAAAATAGGACAGAAGAAGGGAAGATGATAATTACTACCATTCAAAAGGGGAGGTAAGTATATGATGGAAAACTAATCCCTTACCATTGACTTTAATGTGATGCCTTTTCAGAAAAAAACACGTGAGGCTAGTTGAGAAAACATTGGATATCTTGGTGTAAAATTCTGGTAACCCTTTCTAATGCTGGTGTATTTTTTAGTCAGAAAGATTCTAAAAATTATCTTTCACACCTCATTCATATCTCCTACTTAAAAATGGTCAAGATTCTCATTTAAGATTGAAATTTGACAGGAAAGTCTATAGGCTAAGTTCCTGGAATGCATTTCATTAGAGTACTAAAAATGATTCTCAGACTCTAAATGCTTGGATTTGGTTGAAGTGTTTTATTGCAATCAGATATTAACCATTAGAAGGGTATCTTGCCTACAAACAATGATTTCCTGCAGCATTTTGGCAGCTGAGGGGATAGATATAAAATTTTTGAAAGAAATTAATAGAATTAAATTACTTGCTTAAGTAATTGAAATGTAGTATTTAGACTTTAAAAAGTTGATTTTCTTGTGAAAAGCTACATATTTCCACCCCTTTACTCACCCAAAAAGAATTAAGCGTTGTCTCACTAATAGTAAAGAGCTTGTAGTGGCTGAGGACATAAAGAAGCAACAAGTAAGATTTTACAGGAAAATATCTACAAGAGAGTGTTTGAGCACTGGAGCAGGCTCCCAGGTCACAGCACCAGCCTGACAACGTTCAAAAAGCGTTTGGTGGGTGCCTGGCATCCAGCCAGGGTCAGCCCAGTACAGCATCTGTGATGAGCTATGGAGCAGTTCACCAAGGAGTATGACTTTGAGCTGTATTGGTGTATTTTTTCTATTATTTTTTATTTTCCCTGTGATTTTTATGGCTCAAAGAAGGAAGCCTATCACTGCTTACAAAACCACAGCTGCTCTGGGTATGCCTGTTTATTCCAAATCAGTGTTAGACCAGGTAATTTCCACAGCACTCAATTTCTTTCAGCTTGTTTGTCACTATTCTCAAATTAGATCGATTCTTCTTTTAGAAAGCAAAGCTTTTTAACATTGCGGATCTCATCCCCCGAGTTAAAGCTCAAATGTTTTCTACAGAAGCAAAATGCTTTGGTAGGCTTCTTCCCCATAGAGAATCGGTGTGCTCCAAGAGCAGCACTCCAGACAAGTAATTTACTTATATAAACCTTATAAATAAAGCAGAAATAGAGGAAAATAGCTTGAAAAAAAACCCTACAACATGTCTTCCTTTACAACACCCTGGCTGGTTTATTTTATTTCTTGCAGAAGGTCTACAAGCTGTTGCAGTTGGCTGTCTGTGAAAGGTCCTCAAGCTGTTTATGAAAAATTTAAGTAAGTAAAATTACAAGTTTTTCCTCCCCTTCTCAGGTAGAGGTACAAGTTAAGATGCTTCCACAGAGTTACTTAACCACCCTGCATATTTTTAAAATAAATTTTGGTGGGTTTAGCTATTTATAAGTGGTCTTCCCCATAAGAATACAAAAAAGTTGTGTTTTGGATTCACCTATCTATCCATTAAATGTGTTTTCAGAAAAATTAACATACAAGTTTTTATTAAGAATAAACAAAATGCCCTTAAGTATATAGTTATAGCAATCAGAATAATTTCATACTGCTGCTATCTGTTTGGTATCAAATATACGTCCTGATCTCATATGGTAGAAAAGGAGGCATTTTTGTTTATTTCCAATGTAAGTCCATGAGAGAAAAGACAAAAGTTTGGGGAAAAAAAAGTATAAACTGTTACAATTATTTGGATCATGAGAGACTGGAACAAAATAAATTTGATCAAAGATTACATTCCATATACAGACTAGGTTAGTAATGGTAAGTATAGATATACTAAAGATGCACTTGTGATAATCCTTGACACATTAATTGAAATCTGTTCTGTTTAGTGATTTGAAAAAAAGCCGTATAAACCAGATTAATAGCAGGTTGACAGACTTACATTTAAGACAGTGATTAATATGGAATCACATCTAAAGAGGATGCTTCAAGCAGAGTTCTGAGTGAATCAATAGGTAAGAAGTATCTAGGAAAAAAGTTTCTCATGTAATCCTACTTTTTAATAGTATTTTGCATGTCAGACCCCTAAAGACCCACAAAAACTGATTTTTCAGCTGTAAAGAAAGGAGGACAAAGATGGACAAAGAAATTATCATAAGTTAATGTAATTTATAATTGATAAGCAATCAATTAATGCAGTAAAATAACCCTACGCTGGATACGAACAGGGTGTTTAAATACCTTTTGCTTCTTACAGAACCCTGTAACATGTCAACCATTTTATGGAGGGAGGATCCAAACTAATTTTCACATAAAACGTGTCACAGATTTTAGGTACTGAACAATGAAAATAAAGTTAAACAAAATATTAATATAGTAACACCTTAATTGCTCCGTATATTCAAAGAAAACATGAGCATTTTTCTAGAGCTTCACTGTCACAAAATACATTTTATTGAGCTTGGTACCAGTTGGAGAAACGCAATATCTTGTGATATGAGCTCTTCATATTGTGTGACCCAGTGCGATATTGTAGCTTTAAATTTTTAATGAAAATAATAGCTTGGATATAGAAGAACAGAGAGTGATGCATGATATTTAAAAAAATGACAACAAACAAACAAGCAAACTCCAGAAAGGAAACCCCACAACAAAATACAAACCAACCCCCTAAAGAAGAAGGATAGTACACACTGACAATTAAGAATGTTATCCACCATGCATGTAGTGACCTTACTTTTCAGATTTTGGTTTTCTTGACTGTTAGATATTCAGATTTGTCCAAGGTAGATAAATACCATTAATTAAATTACTTTCTTCTGAGTGAAAATAATGAGAATACTTATCTCCATAAATATACCAAATAATTAAATATAAAAGATTGCTCTTAAAAGATAAATAGTAAAATCCTTTAATTTTCACGAAAAAGAGCAAATTCGTTAACTCAATCTGCACATGACCTTTAAACCATAGAAATGTGCAAATAATCCTTTTGGACAAATAATCTGCTACATAAAGAAATCTCTCTCAAACATCTGGTGCAAAATCAATGTTTATCAACGTGCTAATAAAGAATTGATGTTGCTAACAGATTTAGTACTGTAAGTAATACTGCAGAACTGGGTTTTTAATTTGCAATAATTTCTTTGTCATAGGAAAGATGTAGAGCATTTCTGCATTTTTAAATTGCTGAAGATTTGTTGCTGATATGTTAGGAAAGTGCTAATTTTTAATTAAAAGAAAAATACAAAATTCATTTTTTTAATCTTTAATGGTTTAGCAAGTTTGTATATCAGAGTCATTGGCTATAAAACTTTAGCCATGTATTGGGCCATACGCACTGTGTCACTATTAGTTCCCATCTAACTTTCAAGTTAGATGCTGTTGATTGAAATCTTGCCTGTATCACTACAGTCACACATTTCTGAAGTCTGTGGAGAGAGATCATAAGGGCAGAGTTACACCTCCAGAATCCTGACATTTTTCAGACTGAGACAAAAAAAAAGTTTTTTATAAAACTTTTTGATAGAAATAGGGAAAAAAATAATTTAAAGTACCTATTAGTTTCAGCTCACTAAATGTTACAAATATTTTTCATGTAGAGTAGAATTATAGCTGATTTGCAGTGTGGCTGTCTTCTGCTCAATATTTCAGCATTAATAATATTTACTTATTTTGGAACCAGGCTGAAGTGTTTATCAGACTATAGAAATGAACTTTGTGGGTTTTCTCATTGTTTTTTTTTGGTTGGTTGGTTGGTTCATTAGTTGGTTTGATTTTAGTGTTTAGGGGGCTTTTTGTTTGCTTTGGGGGTTGGAGTTTTTTTGTTTGTGGGGTTTTTTGGTTGTTTTTTTGGGTTTTTTTGGTTGGTTGATTGTGTTTGGTTGGTTGGTTGGTTTGGGTTTTTTGTTTTGTTTTGTTTTGTTTTGTTTTGTTTTGTTTCTTTTTCTTTCCACATTTTTATGGATTGGGATGCCCAAAGATTATTCTGAGAAGACTGAATTAATTTGCCAAATGATTCAGAGATGATCACAGCTACATTAACTGCTTTAAATGACAATATTTTGAGTGGTTTCTCATTCTCTCTCCTGATCAACCTGATGGACAAACAAATTCAAAATTTCCCAGGAACATATCTCAAAGATCAAGTAATTTCTACTTCAAAAAGTACGCTGTATAATAGTTACCATGTTGTCTAAAGTTAAGAATACCTCACAGTCACAGAGCTTTTAGA
>VZTG01004375.1:478098-508870 GCA_013397845.1 Melanocharis versteri | reverse complement strand
AAAAGCAAAAGTAAAAGCCCCTCCGGTGTCCGCAGAGCAGCACGCACACCGAGCACGCCAAGCAGCGGCAGTTCCGGGCGGGCGTCGCAGACGAGGATCCGGTACACAAAGTGCGCGCCGTCCGCTCGCCTCGCCCTCAGAGCCGGCCTTAAAGGCGCAGAGCCCAATGTCCAGCAGCACGGCAAAAAACGGACGACGGGGATACTGAGCTATTCAGCCACCCCAGGACAGCAGCTCTTTTAGGATTAATTTTTTTAATCTCCTTTGTCTTTAGACATAGGTTTCCATGGGGGAAACATAGAGGTAGAGTTTCTGTTACTAACTTATTTTATTCATACCTATATTTATAATAATAATCTCTCATGAAAACAAAGCTGGAGTTTCAGAAATTTAATAAATGGAAACATCAGATATATTTTCATAGGTTAAGATGCCTTCTTTATAATTTGTTTTTTCTTTCAGGAAGATTCCTATTTAGATGAGATCTTCCATGAAATAAAGGAGCCTACCTGTCAAAAAAATTACTATTGGTAGTCTGACTCGTGTATGTAGATATAAAATATGATGTTTATCAACATGGATTTTAATTTTAACCCTTAGCATGTGGCTTAAGAAAAAGGTGAAGAAAACCTCAGGTCATTCAGAGTCCCGGCTTACTCTGAATTTGTCTCAAATCAGTGTTCTCAGTTCCACTGAAACTTGTCACACAATCTTGTTAAAGAAGGTCTTTGTTCCTTTTCAGTTTTGGAATCAGTGTTTGACTGGGATAGAGGAACAAACATCCCAGACAAAATGGAAGTGGGTTTTAGGGTTTTTTATTTAAAAGGAAGGGATGAGGACATTGTGATGGCTTTTATAAATACAAAGAAAATGCAACTCACATCAGCTGAGCAGAGTGCTAAGAACAAGGCTTTAATGACAACCTTAATGACAAGAAATTGTTTCTGTTTGACTCCACTGTACTTGCATAAACTGACTGCCAAGATGAGCCCAGAAGGTCGAATTTTGTTTCTTTGCTATTTAACTAGAAAGGAACAATTTCATCAGCGCTCTCCATTGCAGCAAAAGCTATTATGTTAGAAATAGTAAGAGAGATGTAGACTTGAGTCCATCTTGCTGTTGTTACTCATAGCATATCCTGCTCTAAATGTATTTGCTGCTGTGCTGCAGTTTGATCCAGAAGTTATTTTACAGCTGCATATTATATATGAATAAAAATCAGTTTACTGTATATAGCCTTAAACTAACTCCTCAGGTGCCCAAAAAGTACCAAGAGAACAAAGCACCGATATTTTCCTGGTTTTGAATTTTCAGTGATTACTTCATTACAAAATCGTTAAAATGTAGATTGCTTTGGTTTTGTTTTGTTTTACTACACTTTAGTGAGAGTTGTAAAACACCCAAAGCTAGAAATAGAAATGGTATTTGTGCAGCCACCCTACATTGTCTGTATTTTGGGTCCATGTGACAGGTTATGTAATCTTAATTTCATTATAAAAAACCCCAAACCTCTTTGTCAGGATCTTGCATTTTCATGGGACTTCCCACACTGGAAAGTAAAGTTGTGTGAAGTTTAAGGAATTCAAGCTTGGTAGAAGTCAAACTATAGGCAAGGAGTGTTGCAACTTCCTGATGCATCAAAAAGAAAAAAAATTTCATTACTGTCTATGGAATCTTCACCTACCACACAACCTCACTGGAAAATCTACAAGAGTGGAGATGTTGCCCAAAGGCAAGTACAGCTTGCTCTGAAAAAAAAAAAAGAGGCATGAAGTAAGTTCATGTTTTGACATTCCTGTGAAACAATTTTATGGACAAATTTCGTGTAGATTCTGGGGAGACGGTGTATGTTATGTTTAGAAAGTTGCATTCAGCAAAAACTGGTTTTAAACATTGAAATAAAGAATATATGGAATATCCAAAACCACGCACACCAAATGTGAAAATAGAAAATATTCCAGTTTTGGTAAACCACTTTCCCTTAAAAGCTGTAAAGGCAAGAAATGAGTTGCAATCACTCCCCTTGATATTCATTTTCACTCTAATGAAGTTTGATATTTTTTTCCCCAAACTGTAGTAGAGCAAAACTACAATTAATGCTCAACCAGTGAGTGAATTGAATGCTATTTGTAATTACATCACCTTGGTAATGCAGAAGGATTCTGCACAAGACTTCTTCTGCATTTTAAATGGATTTTTCTATGGGAAAAATCACTTCTTATCAAAAAATGTGTTGAGGAAAATTCTGTATGGCTGCCTTGGGTGTAATGAGCACTTGAGAGCAGCCAGGTTCACATTCACTGCATAAATAAACTTTGCTTCAGTGTGTGACTTGGAAGAGTTGTTTGGCCTCTTTATCATTTGCTTTCTGAAAAGCAAAATGAAGAAATTCATGTGCTGGAGGCTCAGAAAGCAAATAATGATTTTTTTTCTTAAATGCAGTGGTGCCTGGCAGCCTGTGCCATGTTACTGGGACTTGTTTTACAAAGAAGTAACAACATTTGCAGAGCAAGTTTTATTTCCTAGAAAATTAAAGCCTTTTAAGCTGTCCCTGTCTCTACCATCTTTCGGAAACCGTGGTCTATACAGCTACTTCTCGTATTTGCAATCTACAATCTCTAAATGAACATTTTTGTCGCTGCGGGTCATGTAAAATGCACTGCTGGTTTTTGAGGCTTTCATCTTCTGAAACAACTTGCAAAGGTGTAAGGTGGAAAAGTCACACAAATAATCGCAGGTTTTTTCAGTTGGCTAGTAGAATACATTTAAAATTGGGTTTTAAAAAACTATAGTTGGTGTAGTTTGCAGCAAAACCTGTGGTGGAAAAAATATCTTGAAATCCCAAACCAAACATCCCAAAGAATTGTGCATGAAGTTTCTCATGGAAAAAAAGAATGTCGTGGGATGCTTTACAGAGCAAAAGCCCACAGGTGTTCAAGGTAAGAGGTATTTTTAAAGGCAGATGTTTCTTCCTCCAATAATTAAGCACTAATTACAAATTGGTTTCTTCTATGATGTGAGTCCAGAAGACTTATTCTAAGCCAGCACAGTAACAATGAGTCAGAAGTTGACCATAACACATAGTCAGAAAAATGAACCTTGAGGTGATTTTGGCTGAAGTCTGTTAAGGAATTAAAAGGAAGAAATTGTGGCTGGTGTTTATGGCCTTCACTTATGCTCTAAAATGCAGAGTAATTTCTGATGTCTATTTTCAGCAGAAACCTATAGATTTTTAAGTCCATATAATTTTCCTGCCTTTAGTGGAAACAGTTCACTCAAACCCATATTCTTCCTGTCCATAAGGAATGAAGAGGGACTTAACAGCTAAGAAACAATTTCAGCTGTTTTGCTCCAGTATTTACCTGAATTCGCTGAAATATAATAATCTCTGTCAGTCTTAAAAATAAAAACCTTTACAAGTTTTCTCCACTTTCAAATAAAGTGGCTTTGCTAGGCATATAGCATCGAGTGTTTTAGGAGTACAGCAAATACTGGTACAGCCAAATCCCAGATGTTCTCGTTTTTCTTTAAGAAATCTATGAAACGAAATAAAAAAAAAAAAATTACTTCAAGTTACACAACTTTCAAAGCTCGATCTCATGCTATGATTTTGTGACAGCTGTGAACACTCAAGAGGACTCCCTCTCCTCTCTGATACTGTGCCATCCTTGTGAGTTTTGAGTGAATTTTAACAGGAGGTGAAGAAACAGGGTGGGATTGGAACAGCATCCCCTCTGAAGGTGGATGGCAACCCTCCAGCTGACTGCAGTAGGAATGGAAAGTTTGGAGAGATTTTGCATACAGCACAGAGTGCAGGGATGCTGTGGAGGATTGCTGGGGTTTGTTCAGAGGTAAGGTTACCTTTGTCTCTTTACATGAAATTGTTTCTTGGATAAAAACTTACACTTTGAGCTTTCCCAGCAATAGAGGCTTGCATCTGTGATCATTTCGGGTGTGTGATACTGTAAATAGCCAAAGAGCTGGAAAGAATACATGTTGCATTTCTGTACTGCTGCAGTTCCTTCAAATAGTGCCCGTGCAGGGAGAAAGACCCAATTGTCAGCCAAGCTCAGGCATTTAGGAGCTCTGTTTTCAAGGTCTGCATAGATAACTGGGGTTTTTAATGATGAAGCGATAGGAAATGGGAGTCTTTAGGCTACACTCTGCTGCTATTGTAATTTACAAAGAAACTCAATTATGAGGTGACTTCACCAACACAGGATAGAGAAGAAGTCTTGTTAATGTTACACGGGAAATACAATCTGGCATAGTATGTTTAATCTACAGTTAATTTTGCAAATGAAAGAGGAGGTATGATTTGATACTAACCTACTGAGATTTTAAATTAGATAAATAATTACAATTATGTGAAGACCTCCTTAAACATTTCCTGAACATGTCCCAACACGTATTATATAAATACAAAAATCCTTCAGTCACTGGGACAAGTGACAATACGACACTTTACATACCATAAAATATTACCCCGACCTACATGCTTTGAATGTGAAATTTATTTGTAAAAATTGAGATTTCTGTTTGCTGGAGCTGACCTTGAGTTAGCATTTTACCTTTTTTCAGAGCTAAGACTATGAACTGGAAGTATTTGGTCAGGACTGCCAGTCTTTTATTGCCACTTCATGTCGTACAGCAAGCTATTGTTGGAAAGAATGTATTGAAGTAATTTTTCTTGAAGTACTATTCAGTGGTTTCACAGAACTTTTCTTTTATCTGACCACTCTAATTTCTTACGGTTGAAAAATATTGAGTCCACAAACCAACCAGAAGAGAGTTTAAATGTGAACAGGATTTATCCAGGTGTGACCACTGGTGCTACGAAGAGCTGTAGAATGAGTCTGTGCCATCACGTCAGGGAAATGCTTCCTGATAGCTTTTCTTCAGCTTCCCACCTTTGGGACACCAACCTCTGACCTTCAAAACATGCTGCTGACTGCGGAGCTGGCTTTCTTAGGGTCATTCTGCACTAGAGTGCCCTTCTAAATACAGTAGAAACAATTTCTTCTGTGCGAGGCCTGGTTGTGCAGCCCTGCTCCACTAAAGGAACACGCTGCTTCCGGAGCAAAATGGGCTGCAGCTGCTAAGGAGTGTGACAAAGAGCTCCAAATTATCACCTTCTCCTCAGATCACCAGGGAAAATGTTCACTCCTGGTGTTCCAGAGTCGTGCTACTGGGAACCCTGCTTCTGAAAGGAAAAGAAGTTTGAGAGATTTTTCTCCTTTTAAAAATCAACATTCATGAAATAATGCTTTTGTCTGCAAGCTTTTGTAGGGCTCAGCTTGAATGCTGAACGTTTCAATGACATCAAGTTGCTTTCCATTGCTTAAAGACTTAAAACCTTGGTTTGGTGTGCCAACCTCAAGGCAAATTCATGTCCTATGGGAATTGAGTCATAATGGTAAAAGCATTTAAGGTTTTGTCCGAATTTTAGCTGTGTCACATCTGTCTGAACCAAGGTCTTAAGAATAAGGATGAAAACTGAAGCAAGTACAGATTTCTGCAGTTCTTCATCAATCCTCTGAGATAACTGCCTTTTAAAATCCCACCTCTATGAGATTTTTACTTGATTCTGTAACCTGTGCTGGTTCATGTCAAGTGAAATGGTACTGGGACTGTTTTGTTTTATTTTGCCATGTACTACCTGTAAAATATGGAGACTGAGCTAGGAAAAGAACAAAGCCATTGTATTTTCAGTCTTATCACTGACAGTTCTTTTGCTAAAAACCTTATGTGGATAATCCAACTTAGAGTAGAGAAATTAGTATTATCAGTGCAAGGTTTTCAAACTGAAGTCTGACACATTAATTACACTTGATAAATGGTCTGGTCTGAACGTAAAATCTTCAACAATGATATCCAGCAACCCATGTACAAATAATGAGCACAGCTAGTTAAACCCTGGTTATAAATTAGTGTTTCATGGTGTTTTCCTCAGCCTGGACGTGTTTTTCTGAGCCCCAGTGCTGTCTGACAAGCACAGATGTGCTTGAAGAAAACCCCTCTGATTTGGAAATCGGATATTTTCTCTTCCGTTCTCTCTCCCTTATGAACTTACTCTCCTATCTACCTATGGATATTCTGTGATATTTCAATATCTGCTTTTGTGTTTTCCTATCATCCCTTGATGTTTGTGTAAGTCTGGTATTAGAAAGGCACAGGAACACACTGTAAGGGACAGTTTCTTATAAATATATTAATAATGTTGCGAAAAGCAAAGAATGTTATTGAACAGTGCCCATACGATAGGGACAGTCTATCAGTGATAATTCACTCCTTTTTTTTATCATATACAGTTCTTCTGAGTAGACTCTTCATTATGAGGGTTTGGTGGGGTTTTTTTCCTGTTTTTCCCTTTTTTTTTTCTTCCTGAGTTCACACTTAGTGTCTTGGCCTTTTTGTTCAGAGAAATAAAAAAGAGAATTTTTTGCTTTCCTTTTACAGTTTGCTGTTGTTACTGTAGAAAAATAATATTCTTAATACACTTATTGCTGTAAAATACAAAGTGTTTGTAGGGCAAATGTATCCTCTGCTGGTTAGGTGGGATAATGTGCAATTGACCTTCCCTGGATTTTTCAATTGGCACTGAACACTGGAAATACTTACAGTTATTCTTTCATTTTCACTGCTGTGTGGCTGCACTGTGTATTTTTTTCCTGGTGATGGAACAGATTTAACAATGCTTTTGCCGCATATTTTTTGTCGCAGTGCTCTGGCATCGTCAGGTCCCAGGGATTCCCAGTGCTGGATGTTTTCTGGATCACTGGAAAGCACATCCCTAAAAAAGTCTTTAATATTAAACAGTTTCTTAGTGAGAAGAGACTTGTGACCCGTCTTTAAAAAAGCATGAGTGTCCTCAGACATGAATTTTCTGCTCATCGGCTAATTCAGTAAACTCACTTAATGCATCGATACAAAATTTGTCATTCTATGGCAATATCCACGGGGGTAGCTCATAACTTCAAAGGTGGGCACAACGCTGCAGTGGTACCTGAGACCTGGGAACTTGGAAAGTCTCTGCGGATGGAGTGAACAGAAGAGAATGGTCATGGGCACCTACTCTGTCTGAAAAGCCTCTCCATAAATAGCACCAGCACTGCTGGGGGCAGCAGGGCAATCTTTGATCAGCATGAAGAAAAAATCCAGAAATCCATAGTGAAAATACAGGATTTATTATTCTATTTTATGGAAAACACCCACAATCTTGGGCAAGAGCAGCAACCACCAGAACCATCCTCGAGGGAACAAAAGTTAGCGCTGGGTGCTTGGTAGCAGAGCTTGCAGGCCACAGGAAGAGAGTGAACTAAGGGTGTTCTCCCGCCTGGACCTAAGGGATTTCCTGCCAGGAGCTTGGGAATGCTCACTGATGGATTTAAGGAGGAGCAGTTCTGCTCTCTGCCCTTGTTTCTGATGGAAGAAGATCAGCACTCACACCCTTGTTCTGCCTGGGTTTGTAGCACGAGTAACTTGGGAGTCACTCTTCTTTATGCCGCTTTTTCAACACACTTAAGCTTTGCACAGTGACAGGCTGCTGGGTGAGATTGATCTGATCCAGTCTGAAAATTCCCATCTTTCCATTGGTATGGATTTATCAGCCATATGAGAACCTAACCTGAATGACACATGTAAATGCACTGGGCAGAAAATCCAATTAAATTCAATATATTCCCCAAAACTCCTTATCTTCTACTACCTAGTGAGCCTTCTGAAACTTTTCATTCTGATTTTTATTGTATTTTCTAGCGATTTTAAGCATTTATCTTAAACACAATTTTCCCTCTACTTGGAGTTCTCTCGAAAGCTTTGAGGTTGTTGACCCTCCCAGATATTTTCCTCCACAACTATCTCCAGTTCTGCTCAGCTAACTGCGGACTTGCAGCTTGGAAGAAAAGGAATCCTGTGAAAGGATTTCGGTCTGTTTGAATCCACAGACAGGGATGATATTTTTTCCTCAGAAAACTCAGTTCCAGAGAGAACATAATTTTTCTGGCAAGCATCTTTTGATCCCTGTTTAGGATTAAGAGGTGAAATTAAGAAGTGCAGTTCATGGAGCAGCATCCACCTGGAGGAGAGGGAAAGTGTTCTTGCTCTCACAGGAGAAAGAGACAGCTGGGTGGTAGAAGGAGGCAAATTATTTAAAACTGGTCAGGGAGACCATGGGGCATAGTGGCCTGCTCAATGTGCAATCATTTTAAACCTTGCATGAAAAGGAAATAAAAAATACATTTGCTAATATTGAAGGCTGAGGTAAAATCACATGCGTGGTGAGGCATTTAAAAGCCACAAACACAAATCAGTACAGCATATCATTCCTGTGGTTTCCTTCCAGGTACACTTCCTCCTAGGTCCCCAGTTCTTTCCTGGGACAATCCTGACTTTCCTACTTAATAATTTCCACAAAATGCTTTTCCCTCCTTCAGTCATGCCCTTTACTATTTTACACCTATGTATACTCACCTTGTGTTGCGAACCCATATGACCCAAGAAGTTCAAGAATACTGAATATGAATAAGCATGTTTTTATTTGTAATGAGTATAGGATATTCTGCAGAATGACAACAATGCTTTATATTGACAATGAATGGTTGGTGGGGTCAGGCAGGTTGGCGAAACCTGATTTAAGTATTGGAAATTGTGTAACATAATGGTTAGCAAAGTCTAAATTGGAGTTTTTCACCTTGGACACTGAAAAAATGAAGTTCTCAGTAATTCATTTGGACCATTTAGGTGCACAGAGATTTTTCATTAAAAATAGCCATTTATCTTGGTGGGGGAGAGACTTCAATGGAAAACTTTCACCCTAATCACAGCGTTTTACTGAATGTTTAAAGAAAGGAATGCTTTTTGTTGTCTTCAGTTTAATTTATCTGTGAATTATATGCATGGTCGAAAAGTAGCTGATGCAAGAACAAATGATGAGTGTCATTCCTTCCACGACATCAGTTCTGACAGTTGAATGTGGGAGGAAGATGCACTGTCTGTTTTCCTTTGCTTGGTAGCTTCCTTTCATAAATAAGGAATGAGGAGCAGCCTGCCTTCTTTTGATGTATAAGACATTTCTGAAAGTATGTGGGTTTTGTCTCTTTTTATTGTCCTACTATAATGGCAAATTCACACTCAAAACTTCCCAAGCAAAACTAAGAGACAAGTACACAGGCCACATGTATGCTAGTTTTTCTTTCATTTAGATGGCAAACAACTCATAAATCCTTAACTAGCCCTGCAGTAACTACAACCTACTGTTATTTGCAATGAAAAATAAGAGTCTCTCTGCTAGTGTACCCTACTATCAAAAGAACTTCTCCCCTATTTTTTTCCAAACCACAAAAATGTCTGTACAGTAGGAGCGAGACTTTCTGAGGCAGATATTATACTGAAGTGCCTATCGTCCAGCATAAACCATCATGAATTGAAAATGCATGACCTGTCCAGTCCTTTAGGTACTCTAATAAAACTGCCTTTGGGTTTTACTAATGTAAGCAATCATTCAGGGATCTCTGCATAATAAATCAGCAACTGATTGAAAAGGGAGTTTCCTAGAAAGGGGCTTTGACAATGCAGGAAACTAAGACTCTTTCCTCTATATTGTGGCTATGCAATTTCAAAATGTAAAATTATTTAGATGAGATGGTCGAGTGCACCCTCAGTCATTTCTCAGATGACACCCAGCTGGGTGGGAGTGTGGCTCTGCTGGAGGGCAGAAGGCTCTGCAGAGGGATCAGGACAGGCTGGATCCATGGGCCCAGGCCAGTGAAATGAGATTCCACAAGACCAAGTGACCGGTTCTGCCTTGGGTCACACCAACCCCCTGCAGCTGCAGGCTGGGGCAGAGGGGCTGCAAAGCTGGGAAAGGCCCTGGGGGTGCTGGGGACAGCGGCTGGACACGAGCCCAGGTGTGCCCAGGGGGGCAAGAGGCCAATGGCACCTGGGCTGTGCCAGCCCTGGGGTGGCAGCAGGGCCAGGGCAGTGACTGTCCCCTGTGCTGGGCACTGCTGGGGCCACGCCTCACATCCTGGAGCAGTTCTGGGAACCTCAGGACAAGATGGACATTGAGGGGCTGGAGCGTGTCCAGAGAAGGGAATGGAGCTGGGGAAGGGGCTGGAGCACCAGGAGGGGCTAAGGGAGCTGGGGGTGGCTCAGCCTGGAGAAAAGGAGACTCAGGGGGAACCTTCTGGCTCTGCACAACTCCCTGACAGGAGGGGACAGAGGGGGGGGTCAGGCTCTGCTCCCAGGGAACAAGGGGCAGGACGAGAGGAAATGGCCTCAAGCTGTGCCTGGGGATGTTCGGGTTGGACATCAGGAGGAATTTCTTCATGGAAAAGGTGACCAGGCTGCCCAGGGAGGTGGTGAAGTTCCCATCCCTGGAGGTGTTCAAGGAATGCCTGGATGTCACTGCCGTGGTCTGGTTTACAAGATGGGGGATTGGTCACAGGTTGGACTTGTAGATCTTGGAGGTATTTTCCAACCTAAATAATCCTATGATTCTATTTAAATATACACACTTCTGTGTCACTACATGCTTAGAAAATACTCTTCACCTTTCAACTTTCACCTTCCTGTGAAGTTTAAAGCAGAACTGTCTTATCTGATCTAGAACCTGAACAGCTATAGCTGGAGAATCCATTGTGTTGCTTGGTTTTCAGCCCCTGCTCTCAGGGCTGCACACCAGAAATGCTCTCAGGACAGAGAAGCTGTCTTAATCAGCTCTGGTGTGTGTGCTAGAGCCTGCCTGGCTGTGTTGTCCCCTTGTGTTACGGCAATGACAGCGTGCCTGTCACAAAATGTCAAGTAATTTTAAAACCCTTTTTAGAACTCAAGTGAAAGAAGTGCAGAAGACAGGTCTTCATTCTGTCAAATGAACAAAGCCACTTGGAAGGTTTTTTAATACTTGAAAGTAATTTAATTCACTTTTCCCTACCTCGTCAGAAAGTTCTGGTAGTTGACTCTCAGAAAGAAAAGCGATGGAATGGCAGGTGGAGAGGACAGCACGGTTTGCATAGCAGTGAACAGGATACCATGAAGTCAATTAAATGATGAAGTTAATTAAATCTCACCCTGTAGCCTAAGCTGGCCAGCCCTGAGTGAGCAGAGGAAAGAGCCTTCTGAACCAGTACTGTCTCAAGAGATCAGAGAGTGACTGCAGGCACAATTTTAAGCCATTAATTTAATTGCTGGAGTGAAGAATCAATCTGAAATCCCCTCTGCTCAAGGGACAAGTGCTGATCTTACCGAGTCCTCCAAAATATTTCTTTGGTTTGCTGTAGAGGGAATATTTCTCTATCGAAGTCAAGTCATAGCCCAGTAGTTCACCTTACCAAGTAAAATATTGCAAGTAACAATTCTTATATCTTAAAAATTAAATATTGTCAACTAAAACTTTGATATTTTCACTTGGCAGTCCTGTCCTGTCGGTCTACTGCAAAGATAGAGGGATTGCATAGCAAAGCCATTGCAGGCCAAGATGAGTTTCTTGTTTGGGGCTCTTTATTTCCGAGGTGCTATGATGTAGAAGGATGGATCTTCCCTAGATGTAACTACAGAGAATAACAATTGCTACAGAGTCACTAACACCTCAAATATTCTTTGAAAATACTAAAAAAAAATAGAAATAAATAAAACCAGAATATGATAGCTTATGTCAATTATGAAAATTGGTTTTTATATAGCTCTTTTTTTATATAACCTTTCTATTTCTTCTTGGCAGAAAAATTAAGAAGGCAACGACTTCTGCTTCCAGTTTTACCTTCTCAGTTTAATTCAATATTTGTATCAGATTTGGATGCCATTTCTTTTTATAGAGCAAAATATTATTTCTGGGTTAATTTAAACAATTCTTTTTATTTGCAATGTTTTACTCAAAGTGTTTTAGTTAAACTGAAAGAGGATTTCATGAGAGAAGGAAGAATGGGTTTTGACTCATTTATTTGGTATGAGCTGGGTTTTTTTATGGTATTTTCCTCTTATTTCTTTCCTCATTACTCAGTGTTTCCCATTCATCTCTCCTCTGTCTGTGCTCTCTCTCTCTCATTCCTTTATTATAGTGCTATGCAGCTTTTCTTCCTCAAAAGCCTAGAAAAAATTGTCAAGCTGCTCTTGTCATGGTATCTCTGTGTCACACAGAGCAGTCATCTTCTATCCTCACAGATTACATTTCTGTGTTTCTCAGAATCCTCAGCCATGAGAATGTGGTGGCTCACTATCACCACCTCGTGACTCCAAACCTGTGTTGTCTAATCAATATATTCCCCAACAAGATGCTGACCCTTTTTGCACCAAGCAGCCACATTTCAGCTGCAGCATTTCCTGAAAAATGAATGTCTCACAAAATGAATATTCAAAGCATCTGCTGGCTTTTGACAGCTTCTGAGAATCATTTTCTTCAGCTTGAGCCCTTTCCATGCTTTGCTTCCTTTTCCTTAAATTATGGTGTGGAAAAGAAGGAGGGGAAAGAAAAAGTGGACAAAGCAGACTGAAATAAGCACACAAAATCTCTTTTCAATAAAGTCAGGCTTTTGATGAATTTTGTCCAACAAGAAAAGAAACAAGGGGAAAAAAATACATGGAAAGGGGCTTTTGAAAGGTGATTTCTCTGAGTAGTGTGAGATTGGGGAAGGAATAAACTAATCTAAACTCACCTATACATTTCTAAATACCATTTCTTTTTGCTGTCATGGTCTGGTTTGCAGTTGCCAGCCTAGACAGTGACAGCTCGTTATTTCAAGCCTTAGGGTGCTGTCTCTGCCTCCTCAGGCACACTGTGGTGCTGCCAGGGAGGTGTGGTGGCAGGGGCATCTCCTTGTCTACTGTGCCAACCAGGATCCGAGAGGAAACAGAATTCCATGATTTATGGGAGGCATCCAGAAATGCGGGAGTGGGGGGAATAGTCAGCAGGGCAGTGTTGCCACCCTGAGCCCCCTGCCTGTTGTGCACTGTGGGGGTGAAGATTTCCCCATCATTTTGCAAACAAGATCTGTTGTTGCCTGCTATGGGGAGGAAGAAAATTATAGTGACAAATGATAATGTTGTTGACTCCCTGGTAAGGAAGTGAAAGCTTTATTACTCCCCAGTCAAGCAAACAACTTCCTTTGCATCTAATGAATAGCTGCAGCCCTAAGTCAAATAATTGCACATAAACCCTGCTTAATATATCAAAGCTGAAAGCAATTAAACTCCCCAAACTCCATCAGTTCTTTCTTTGTGACCTTTGCTACACAAATTGCAAGAAGAAAAAATGATGTGAAAAAAATCTTGTAATATATTGGGTCATGATGCTTCATGAACTCTGAATATTCATAATGAGAACATAATTTCTGGAACTGCTTTGAGACTGCAGCTTTATTTCACGTCAGATTTCTAATGTAAGGTGCATGTATTTGTTTTTTTTTCAACTTATTTGCTTCAGATAGGGGAAACTATTAGGGAATTCTTTCACTTGATCTGAGAAAGACTCATTGAGGAACACCTGTGTGGATATACCAACTTTTCTACCATTTCTAGCACTGAAAGACCTGTACCAATGCTATCATTGAAGCAAGCATTTTCCCCAGAGACTAGTTAGAGAAAATATTAAAGTTTCAACACTGGTTCGAAGAAGGTTTGGATCTATTATTTTACTGCTTTCCTCATCCATGACTGTAATGGTTGGTTTTGCATCAATGGGTTTTCAGTGTAAACAATTATATTTCATGCCTCAGGCAACTTAATTTCTCATCACCACATTAAATACTAAAGGCTGTTTTCCTGCATCAGATCCACAACATCTGTCAGCACTTGCCTAAAAAAAACTGCCTGCTGTGGAAGTCAGAGTGGTATCAGTCTGAGTTACCAGCAAGCTACAATTCAGGACGTGGCTCTAACATTCCTGATAACACTTGCAATAAGGTAGGATGTATGGGTTTTATGAGAAGAATCTATGAAGCTGCCCTACTTCAAGGAAAAGAAGACATAATTAGGGGTAGATAAATAGCAGTATTGGCAGTGATCAAGGATCATACCCTCACTCAGTGACACTTCGCTTCTTATCTCAAACAGGAATTTGGTTCAAGTGATATTTTAGAATTAACCACTGTCCTCCACTTCCTTCTGTAAGATGAGTTTTAGTCGGTTTTCAAGGAGCTGTGGTCTCATTGTACAATTAATTTAATCTAATGTGATTCCTTAATCACCTACTGTATGAAGGTGGATACAGAAAAGTTTATGTGTCCCTGAAAATATTATTCTTATAACCTGTGGTAGTTATCTAATGATTCAAATGGAGGATTTGATAGCTGAGTATCTGAACAGGGGACAAGAGAGCTCTGATTTTAGTCACAAGAGAAATTGAGCTGCCTGGTTGACAATTCCAACTTTTCACTCTCTTCCTGGAGAGCTGTGTTCTTTAGCCTTTCATGTACTAATTGGCCGGGTAACCAGAAAGTAAAAACACTTCCCAGTTGTCTGGTGGTTTTCCAAACAGTCTTACAGTGTACATGAAGTGGAAATCTAAGGAATCAATGCTCTTTCCTTCCTGCCATTTCTGCCTGCTCTTCTTTGGCAATGTAGTGTCACTTTTGCATCAGTCCTTCCTCTGTGTTGTGTGTCTGTGTCTTAAAAGCCTTGATTTCAAAGGCTGTCAAGTTTCCTTACAGCCTCGTGTTTGCACGCCCAGCTTGTCACTGGGACAAGTGACAAAGTTTGCAAAATAGGAGACAAACACAGAGAAACTCTGATACTTGTGTGGGTATTATTTTCTTCCCGGTCGATTCCTGCAGCAGCAGGTGCCAGGCATTAGTGCGACCATCAATCCCTCAGTAGAGATCGTTAACAAAAGCTTCTCCAGGCTTTGCATATTGTTAGTGTAACTTAATGGCTTTACGGGCACATAAGTTATTATTTCACAAATGCCAACGTGATGTTTTTTCTTCCCTCAGCTTTCTATTCTATGAAATAAAGCTTGAATCCAATGACTTCCTGTTCATAACACACATTAGGCTGTTGGTTAAGATAAGGAATAGATCGATTGAATCAGTTCCACGTGTTCCTCAGCTCCATTTTAGTGGAACTGAAATGCTTCTTACCTTTGCTTTTGAGCTTTTTGGGTTGTCCTCTGTCTCCAAAAGGAAAAGAGAAGCCCCTTGGAGCTCTGAGAAAATTCTACCTAAGGAGAAAACAAAAAGTTAAGGAAGGAAGTCTGAACTTTGGATTTGTGAATTAGCTGGTTATTCATCTCTGGATTGTAACTAAGACTGAAAAACCTAACAGGGAGACCTGTGCTTTTGGAAAAAACCCAACAGGGACACCCGTGTTTTCTGGTTAGGATCGAAGATCAGTTCAAAAGCTTCAGAAGGGTTGCTTGGTCAAACAGACTGCAACTATTTTTAATCCTCTTTGATCAAGAGAGTGGGCAAAGATGGGTCTTTTGGGGCATTTTTTTGACCCATCTTATTTCCTCTAAATGTTTCCTGCAGTGAGCTGCTTGTTAAATGTCAGACTCAAAGTTGAGAAAAAGATATTTCCAGAAGCAAGACTGGAGCTTAATGTATGCAAATATTGCTCCTATAAACCAGATTTTCAAGGGTAGTAGTATTGATTCAGCCAGGAGCATTGCTAAGGGAATAGTATCCAGTGACAACATCCAGTAAACCTGGCACTTGAAATAGCAGGCACATGAAATGAACTCACCTGAGAACAATCTCCACGGATAAATAGCTATAAAATGAATGGTTCTGGCTAGTAAATAAATACGATGGTGTTATGTTCCTGGTGAACAGCTAAAGGCTTAAATTGTTTACAAACGATTCTCTGGAGACTCCTATCCTGGTTCTCCATAGAAATAAATATCCTCATGAAGTATGCAGCCCATGTTTGCAGACTGAGGTTGTTTGGATGAAGCAGATGAAAGGGACAATTACTAGAAACATCGGCAAGATGTAAACATTTCTGAAACTTACCTATCACTCCATGCTAGTCCTTCAGCTGCAGAAGCTTGGGATACTTTTTACTTCCCTCCTGAAACTCAGTCATGCAACTTAATTGGTTCCAGTACCATCACATGGAGCTGGATGCAAGGAAAACGCCTTTCAAAGTGCATGGGGCGCTCTCTAGCCCTCTGGATGCCAGAAAAGGGAGAGTTCATGTTTAGACCGCTGCACTTCTCTGCAATTCCATTTTCACTTGCTAACACAGAGATGCCTCCAGTTGTGAAAAGAGGTCTGCCCAGTAGTTTCAAATTACAGGCTCTGTAACACCACTCTATATAATTTCCGGTATCATTTCCCATATAATTTTGACGGAGCTGCTTGGAGACAAAAATATGTCTGAAGTAGCTCTACTCCCCTCTCAGGCTTTCCACTGGGCCTCATTCCCAACCTAAAGGCCTTCTGAAGTGACACAGTGAAATAGAACAATCTCTCTTCTATTTTGCAAACACAAGGTGAGAAAAAACTCGGCATAACTGGGAAGACCTCAGAAAAACTGCTAAAAATCCTAGCAGTGGTTTTCTTGCTTTGGTTTTTTTTCAGTTGTGTGGTGAGAGCCTCATTGTGCCCTATTAAACACAGTGACAAGCCTCTCTAAATTAATACAGGAAAGGACTAGAAACAGGTTTATGCTGTGCAATTGTTTTGGGGAATTTAGTGTTGGATGGATCTTCTGGTGTACTGAGTCCAGTTTACTTGTTGTGACAGGCAAGACGCATTATCTGCTACAAAAATACATCCTAGATCTTCAGTCCAGAACAGTTTTTCTCAGCATCTGTCAGGACAGTGTTTCAGAGGAATACTTTTCTTCTGTTACAGATATCCTTCCTCTTTACTTATCTATATTTATTTATATTTTCACTCTGTGTCAACATTATCTGGTAACTTAAATCATTTTCTCCCTGCACAATGCTGGTATGAGGACTATGGATAATGAACTGAGGGCAAGGGGGAATATTCCTGTCCTTGGCTTCTCTGTCTGCACTGTTAAACCATGTGCCCTGCTGTGGTGGGGCTGCCCAGCCCCTGGTCATCACTTTAAGAGTATTTGTGCCTTGTCCAGTTGGAATTAATCTTCCCTCAGCCCAGATGATGAAGGCTATCCACAGGATTTAACAGGAATTTTTCTTACTGCCTTCAACAGCAGTACCTTATACAGGACTTCCCCGAAAATGATTTGTCATAGGGTGCTTTTTTAAGGTATTTAGGACCTGAAAAGGCATAAAATTGTTTTAAGTAACGCAAAGCACTCTAACCAGTGCCTGGTATTGCCCTCCCTTTATGTTTGTCCTATGATTACAACCCTAAAGCTTGAGTAAGAGTAAGAGACACTATGTGGTTTTACCTGTATGACCTAGAGAATGGTTCCATGTAGATAAAAACATGAACAGTTTGGGATAGTCTGAGACTATCACAAATGTAATTAATATCAGATGGTATTATTTTTTTTATTCAAGCCTTGTACATGAAACCATTACTGCCCCTACCTGATTGTCCAACATAACAGATCATGTATAACTTACAATAGGTAAGTATTTCTAAGCACTTCGTGTAATTACATCAGAAGATTGTATTACCCATGTGAGATATAAAACACAGAGGGGATGGTTTATATTTACAAATGCCAGGACAAAAAGTTTCCTTCAGGAGCTGAACTTGGATCCTGTATGCATTTACGGAGTTTATGTGGTTGATGACACCACTCTGGTCATCTACACTGAAAATCCTGATCCTGCTTTCCTGGCTAGATACAGTCTGAGCTTGCAAATGCTGTTCAGATTTCAAGCATGCAGACAAATGAGCCCTTCTCATCCTTCCTACTCTGACTCCTTATGTGATTACAGCACATCTGGAAGCAGCTGGGCCTGAAAACAAGGATTTCTTTGTGGATATTATTTTAACTGCCTCTTTGCTGGCATTCTGTCTTTTCCTACAAACCACTCTTCTGCCCTCTGCTCCACGGGAGATGGATGGTGCTTTTTATTACCTTCTTTGGTGTTGGGTTGCACATTTTCCCCTCAGATTGCCAGTGTTAACAGGCTGTGAGTCCTTGTGTCTGCTGGGCCATGGGTGTGGCTGGTTGGATTCCCAGACACCCAAGAGGTGGGAATGGAGGAGTGGCAATTCCAACACACCACCCGCACCTTACTGGTTATGGTTTCAATATCTGTGGTGAAAAGCAAGGGGGACAATGGATACCACGGATATTCCATAATTCCCTGAGGTGTCTGGGCTGCTCAAGGATTTATGCAGCATTTCCTTTCTTCCTTCCACCTTCTCTCCAGAACTCCTGGTTGGTTTGTGCCTTTCTCCTTTCGTTTCCCTCTGTGGTGTCCTTCACGGGTTGCCCAAACCAAAGCAGATTACAGTACTGAGGTCAGCAATGTTTATGACTCTTACTCTGCCACCACTTTTCCAGAGAGAAGGAATGTCACGTCTACCTTAGGCTTCCAAAAGAGTTTTAATAAAATGAAGCTTTCAGCAGTGGTCTTAACTCGGATATGTTCCCCTGTTTGCTCGTGGGTTGGCACCTGCAGTTCCAGGACCAGTGAGTTCACAAGGACAGTGTGTGGGGTGTGGCCCTGCAATGTAGAAATGAAGTAGGAGGAAATAATTTATTTTTCCTTCCTTCAAGGAAGGCAGATAATGAGCAGGATATCTTTCCAGGGATCTGGAAGGTGAGACGTTTCAACCTGGGCCTCAAGCACACCTGGGCCACCAGGAGAGGAAAATGGCTCCCAAAAGGAAGCCAGAAAGGGCAGAGATCCTATAGTAAGTACTCTGAAATTGCATGCAGACCTTGGGAATTCTTTGACTGACTGTAATTTGCATTTTAATTTTATTTATTGCACTTTATGTGACACCGCACAGTTCTTTGGCTGTTTAATAAGGATAAGCAGCCAACTCAGCTCACTACACACATTTTTATTCCCTGAACATAACTGTCTTTTTAGCAAAGTTTTGTTTGGCATTTTCTGTTCTCCTTGTTGTGCCTGTGTTTAGCATTTATACAGAGTTTCTTGTAACGAAGTAAGTTACCAGTACTATGCCAAAAGGTTTTATTAAAATATCAGAAAACTGTAAGCAGTTGATGTAAGTTAGATGGCATTCCAAGAACATAAACTACTAATCACTGAGGTTTCTAACGAGCTTTTATATGGCAAGGGAATCAGCCTGCACCAATGCCATCCATAAAATTATTCAGGCACAATAATCCTTATAAACATCAATGGCTCCTTCCTCAGAGGATGCTGAACTTTTGACATATTTCTGACTCACCAAGGCTGGAATATGGAAGCTGTGTGGTTAAACAAGGCGAGCTCTGTATCCAGGTCATTCACCTCCACATCTGGGGCTTTCATCCCGTGGCTCTCTCCAGGGCTTGTAGCACCAATCTTTACTCTGCTTCTAAATTTCACTCGTTATTCTTGCAGCATTGCCCACGAAGACAAATGGCAACTGGTGACAATTGTGTTTCTGGCAGCCAACCAGCCTCTCATGATGTATAATTTTTCCTGTTGAAGAGATTCCACTCCATCACTTGTAGCTGTTTAGCCCTAATTATTCTGCTTTATATTGACTTCATCCTGTTCAGGAATGCATCCTGCTACTTTCTGAAGCATAAATGAATAATTCTATGTAATGTGAGCATATTTTTAACTCAGTTAAAATCAGCATATTTTTTAAACTCAGTTTTTTAGCTTTTTTTTTTTAGTATCCAGTACCAGGACTGTCCTACTGCACAAGTCTTATGTGTTATGAATTTTACTTACTGCAGCCCTAAGCAGTTGGCTTTGGCCATTGCTATGGAGGTGGCAGCTTTCTAAGCTAATATGCATGTACAATTTCACAAGATTTCTGGGCTTGGTTTAATGTCACCAAATAGAAAATATTTAGTATATTTTGCATCACTAAAATGATGCTGGAAAGCAACAGAATTGTCTATTCTAGCTGTTGAGGTTGACTGTAAGCATATTTATTAGATATTTTATGGCAAAAAGGCATCATGTAAGTATGTTATCTCTTTGTGCCAGATATTCAAATTGATCTCAACATCTCAAACGATTTTCTCTGCAAATGAGGAAATGCAGGTTTTCTATAAAATCAATAGCTTATCTCTTGCAGCTAGAAGAATTTGGACTGGGCATGATAGACATCCCTTTCTTTCTTTCACGGTTACAAATCCTGGTGTCTCCATCCATTTCCTGCACACCTCTCTCCCTCTGAATTTAAATTCAGCATGCTGTTTTCATGTAAGACTGTAAAATACCAAAAAAAATAAACACGTAGTGTGTCTTAATAGTGAAAACATGTTGAACAAATGGAGTATGCTGGGATGAACACTCTTGAAGCAAATCTATTCTCAGCAGTAACTCCTGGCCTCATGGCCTGTCACAGGCATTCCCAGGGCATTATCACTACAAATGATGCAAGTCTGAAGTTCATCTGCAGGGTTAACAGCTCAGGAGGAAAACTTCTGGCAGTTTCTCCCTGTGTTTCTCTCAGTGCAGGGGATTTAGCTTTGATAAACGCTGGTAAACCTCAGACAGGTGTCAGCTATGCTGACAGAGGGAAAATGGGAAGGAGGGACTGTATGTTATGTGCTAAAACTGCATTTGTTCACACAATGATTAGCTCCAGGTATAATTAAAATTATTAAATACAAATCAGCTCAGCAGTTCTTTTGTGTTCAGCTCTCACTTCCTATTCAGTTTGAACCTGGCAAAGACGAGTTGGTGGTTCCTGCTCAGCCTCTATTCCTTGCATCCAGAGCCCCTCTGGTCATGCTAAAATGATGTGCCATTAACTTTTCACTTGGCAGGGTTTCACTTGCCTCCTTTCTTCCTTACATTTTTATCAGCAGTGACATTGCTGCCAAACCTTGTGCACCTCTGGGTGAGAGTTTATGCATATTATCAGCAAGTCTGTCTTGTACATTTGCTAATCATTTGCATACAACTGTACAATTTAGCCCAAGATGTGCATACTGAGCACTGGGGAAAGGCTTGTGAGGGAGGGGCCAAGTGTCTATTGCTGTCCACTCACCCGGACCTTTTCCAGGTTCTCACTTTTAAAGCAGGAAAAAAATTGCCTTTCCCGAGGAAAGGATATCCCACTTGGCCCTGTGGTAAGCACAGCAGAAACACAGAAGCGTTTGCAGCAGTGGACAAGAGAAGGGGTGATCAGAATATGTGGCCATTGCTCCAATCCAGTTCTTCTCCCTTTTGCCCTTTAAGCCAGGCGTGGTTGTGCAAAGTCACACATTTGGTCTGAGGTTTAATAGGGCCAAGTGCTGGTCCTGCCCTTGGGTCACACCAAGCCCCTGCAGCTCCAGGCTGGGGCAGAGGGGCTGGAAAGGGCTGCCAGGCATTGGAAGGGGCTGCCCAGGGAGGCGGTGGAGTCTCCAGCCCTAGAGATGTCCAAGGAATCTCTGGATGTGGCACTCAGTGCTCTGGACTGGGTGACAAGGTGGGGATTGATCAGCCTCAGGGTGGACTTGGTGATCTGTGTGTTTCTGTTTGTGGGAACACGTGGGTTTGAGTTTAGAAAAATCACCTGCAAGCAAAATAAATACAGAATTTTACTATCTAGTTGGCGGTTCTAAATTCTTGAAGAAAAAGAACACTAAACTTTTCATATGTATGAAATAGGTTAAATATAATTTTGCTGCCCCCCTCAATTGCTCAAGCCTTGGGTTTCAACCTTTAAGTCTTCATAGCTGCCTTCAGGAAAGCGAACATTTCCAAAAACTGCTTTTGCTAATAATTTGCTGTCACTATTTGCATAAGTAATTTGGTACCTTAAGTGATTAAAGTGGTGAGCATGGGAACACACATTTTCAATGAAACATTTTGGATTTTTATGATTCAGGACATTTTTTTCTTTCATAGGTACAATAATAAGGTACATATCATTATCCCAAGTAAGCCTCAAATACGAAACATAATTTGCTGGAAGATAAGCCATTTTAAATAAAGCTACAAAAATTAAAACTCTTTGTGGAACTTGTTTGTGAAACAGTGAAAGGCTGTGTGGGTGTAAACAGGTTTTGTTGGGATTTGTGTTTGCGTTTTTATTAACATAGCTGTTGGGTTTTTTTTCAAATAAAATACACATGTATTGAATACTCTTTAGAGGTAGACATTGTCCTGCTAAAAAATCATCATAACAGAAAAATTTTGGAATAGAAAGGGAATCTGTGTAATATGGAATTCCCTTTGGCAAAAACAGTCTGTTTTATATTGACTTTTATTCAGAGGCTAAACTACATTTAAATATTTTACAGCAATGCTGCCCCTAAGTGGGTTATAAATAATTCACTCAGTAACTGAACAGAGGTCTCTGCGGAATGCAAAGTCTCTATATCTTAATGAGTAGATTTAATAGAGTAAAGCAAACTTTCAAGCTTTCAGTTTTTGGAAAACAGATTATAGGGAATGTGACATGCTGCTCTGTATAAGAGAAACAGAACTCGAAATAAAAGCACAGGGAGTGCTTAGACATTTTTTGCAATTATTTTTGAGAAGTCACGTTGCACAGTTGCACAGTAGCATGGCCTGTAACATTTTGCTGCCATTTTTTTTCTTTAGAAAAAGCTTAGGTTTTTATTTTCCTGCATTTTTATACATATTTTAAGTTTCTCATATTTGAAATCTAAAGAATCTTTCTACTATAAAAATACGTATCTTGAGATAAAAATCCAGATAGTCAAATTCTAGAAATGAATCCAGCTACACTGACTTATGAAGCCTTAAACAAAACCCAAAACCAAATATGAGACAATCATTACAGCCTCAGCATCTTCCCTTCCCCCACTTAACAATAAGAGAAGAAAAAATTACAAAATAACCCAAATGAAGGAACAAAACCTCAAAAATAATTCTACAAAATACTCAGAGCTTTTGACTTTTTGTTACAACTGTAAGAGCCAGAAAGACTCAGTGAGTGCCATATGATGTGCTCCTAAAAATCAGCAATTTCACATAAATACTCTTCAGTGCATGGCAGGGATGTAGAAATGCCATAACTCCAGTTATTCTTAGTTTCCAGTTTTGTTGCTGTGCCAGTTATCTCTATTCTAACTGTAGTGTTAAACCCTTTCTTTTGTATGAAAACTGCGAGTTTGTACATAGCTGTATAAAGTAAGAATTCTAGATGATATTGCAAGTCTTTTCCCAATATTTATAAAGTTCTTGAAGCTGTTTCTATTACAAAATTAAATTTAAAAATATAAATTAAATTAGTATTTTAAAAAGCTTTTTTTTTTTTACAAAATCTTATGGTATAATTGTGTATAAATGTACTGTCAAACAGTAATAAAATATTATTTTTGCCGTTATTTAAAGGCTGTTGATTTTCTAATACCTGTGTGAGGAATACGGAAAATTACTTTTATTGTGGCCTTTGTCAGTTCTAAGGTAACTTAAAACACACCTCTTTTCTCCCTCCCTTTGTGCTGCATCTCTGAGGGGAAGCAGCACAGAGCCTGTCTTAAGAAGAGTAAATAGGAAAGCCGTAAGGTTGTGAAAAGTCACCAAATAAAACCTGTGCTAAAGTGTCAAAGGCAAATGCCTTCAAAGTTTTGAGTAACCCAGACTGTGCTTGACTGGAAAACATGACCTGTGAGCAAGGATACAGGAGAAACCTTTTAAATGTGGGTCCTCAGGAGAACAGTAAAATAGCAAATGCTTNTTTATTTTATTTTATTTTAAAAAGCTATCTTTTGTTAGATTCCAAGGAAATGTTAATTCAGGCCAAGTGGAGCTTCAGACGTGGTCGATATACTGAGTATACTGCTATTTTCTGCCATGCAACCCTGCTCCCATTGCATCAATCAGAAATCCTAGGAAATGTACGGTACAGAAGTATTAGAACATAATGGGAAGAGTATTGGGAAGCTTGTGGGAGCAAAGACAACCACCCACACAGAGCTGCTAATGTCCTTTTATTATCAGATCTGTGCCAGAATGCAGCGTCTCGTCCCCTGGATTCGTTTTCACAGCTGCTGCTTGCAATGTGGGGAATTTTAAAATGTCCATCCCTCATTCATTTCATAAACATTCTTTTTATATTTTGGAAGCTTTTACTTGTGCCTAGGAACACAGAGCACCGTTGATATTTTGTCAGTTCATTTTTAACTAATAATTTGGTACATTAAAATTGTGAAAAAATTAGGGCAAATTCCTTTTTGGCCTGAAAGAATGAGTTGGCTATTCTTTAAATTAAGGACGTTGTTTTTAAAGTAGCATAAATCAAAGTTATTATTAGGTGAGAAATATGAATTTATATTATCCATACCTGGATCATTGAAACAACAACACATCTTGTTAGCAAGTGGGGCAAGCCTGTAAGTCAAGGTTTTCTCTCTGCTGTGGTGTTTGTTTGTTTTATGAGCTGCAAATATCCCCGGGCATCTTACACCAGTGGGTAGGGACAGCGTTTAGCTTCCATATAAACACCAAAGGAAATTCCTGAACTCCTGTTGCAGCAATAGTCTCACACTTGGAAGGGACAGAAGCCTGCTCATACATCTTTTGGTGAATCACACCCAGCACAAAGGGTTTCTGTGTCACCAGGAAGGTAGGGAGGGTGATCTTTTATCTTTGAAAATTGAGTGCGAATTGAGAACGCTTTGCCAGCTTTGTTATCCATGATCGAGGCCAAATCCTGCTTGTCTGCCTGGAACAGCCTATTTGGAGCTGCTGGCAATATTTAACTCTGTCCTGTAAGCAGGATTTTTGACTTTCCTGTAGGGTGAGAAGAGCTGGCAGAAAGCAGTGAAACAATTGGCATGCAACTAAAATCCTTCAGATGATTATCCCAGCTGAGCTCTTCCCAAAATAATTGCCAAGCTAATTTAAATCTGTGGCAATATCAGTGCTATCAAAGACAGCTACACACAATTTTTTCCTCTTTTTATTCCTGAATTTTAAGTAAAAAGTGTTTATTATGAGATGGTTCTTTACAGAAATAGAGTAAGATGAGGTTCCTGTAACCGAGATTTTACAGATAAGTCTGAGGAGCAAAAAAACCCCATAATAAAAATATAAACATATCCTTTAAAAAAACCCCCAACAACCAAAACCAACCAACAGCAGAAATTACTTCTCATCTGTATTTTACAAAATTTTTTTATTGGCAGTGTTTTCTGGAAACCTCTAAGTATTTCAGAACGAAAAGAAATCATTTTAAAATCATTTGTTAGAGAAAAAGAAGTAGTCTGGCTATGTATGTGCGTGGGTAGAGATGAAAAATTAGTACCCGTACTGAAAAATAGGAAAATAAACATTCTTTTAAAATAATGAAACACAGAAAAATTGTAGATGTTTCAGCCCAAAACACCACATCTTCCTCTGGCACAAGATAATACAATATTTGCCAAGTTCCCTTCCCAGACATCTTTTCCTTAGGAAATCCATGTAAAAGGCCCATTGTCAAGGACCTGGTCTTAACTACCAGGATTTAGGATAAGGATAACCTTAGGAAAAGGAAAGATTTCTGCTTTTACTCAGGTCTCCTCTCCAAAAAATACAGAAAAGAGGCGGTGTGTATGTAGGGTTATCTTGTTGATTTGTCATGGTGAAAGTTTATGTTCCACTCAGGATCCAAAATGGAATTTTTAATAGAAATTTATTCAGAAGTCATATGAACTATATCCATATTTTCTCTGTGTACACATTCTCTGCTCTGCTTGCAAGGTAAACATTTCAGCATTTTGCTAATGCATTATAGGTTGAACTTGAACCTAAATAATCTCCTGATTTTCACAGCTGAATTTAGTGCAAATAGTAAAACTGTGCAACCAATGAAAAGCAATTAAGGCTATTATCTTAGTAACATATAAATAGTTCCATCAAACACAAAGGAGCTAATATCCTGATTGAATGTCTTAGCTGTTTAACATGCCTTCAATGTTATAGCTTAAGATGGAATATTTTAAATAAATGTTTTGAGTTTGCATGGTGTTTTTGACAGCACTCAGTGGCACAGTGCTGCTATTCCCTCTGACCTCATCTGTGGGGAGCTCTGAGGGAGGAGATTAAAGTACAGAAGTTTTTTGGAACTGCAAGGAGCAACCACCTAAATAGCAGTGCCTGGGGAAAGCTGTAGTACCCATGCAAAGAATGGCTAAAAGCGCCCGAAACCCTACAAAGCTGCTAAAATGTCTGCCTTTTCACCCAAAGTATGCTTAAAAAGTGCCTGCGAATGCCAGCTTGGGACAACAGGATGCCTTTTTTTTCTAATTATTCACCTCCTGTCAGAGTATTTATCTTTCTTTGAAAGATGAAAGGGGAAAAACCCCAATTAAGTTGCTTGCTGAGGAACTGTTCATTGTGCACTGCACTTGCACATTGTGCTAAGAAGTCTTCATGGATGTAAGTAAGCACCTCTTTAAAGAGCTCATGGTATCTGTCAGTGCAAGAAAACAGACAGCAACCTCAGCATTTTATTGTTCAGATTTGCAGTCCTGCAAACAAAGTATCAATTAAAGAGGGTATCTAAAGCACAAAGAGCGGTTCCTGACATTTTCCTGTATATTCAGATTCTTACCACAAATCAATTTGTCAACTTCTGGCCCTAGGTAAACACTGCCCTCCTCAGTAACAATACCTATGGTCAAGGTATGTGCAAAAAAAGGAAATACTGTTTTCTTCCTTATCTTTGCCTCGGTGGCAAACTGAATATCTGAAGAAATAGGAATCTTTTCTCTTCATAGGGTATTTCTTTTGATTTTGTTCTGCTTCCTTCAGACTGCCTGCTCAGTCTATGATGTGTAGGAGACAACCATGGTTCCTTCTGAATTATTTCTCACCACACGCTTTCATGAGGGGGCCTGATTTTCAGCACACGGCGCGGATTGTCTCTAACATTTACTCGGAGCGACTTGGGCAGCAGCTGTTCCATAAATGCTATAGTCTTTATTTCTGTCCTTATGGAAATGCAGGAACATTCTTCTGACTGTGACATGCCTGCCATAAGACAGGAGGCCCTGGGGGAAAAGTGGAAAAGCGTAGCTTGGATCCTCTCCCTGCAAAAGTGCTCAAAGCAAAGGCTGTCAGGTGGGTACTCGGGAGAGAAGTATTTCTGGAGGAAAAGACACAAATCTCAGGATTCTACTTGTTTTTACACTGATCTTTTCCAGACTTGACAATTTCCAAACAATCTCCAGAGCAAACCACAGACATTATGGCGAGATACCTCCACAGTGTACTGAGCTGACTTGTCTTGCAAAATAGAAAACTACCTTTTGCGCAATTAAAGACATATAAAAAGATAAAGTTAAAGATGTGGCTTTCTACAAAACCCCTCTTGCTGATAATGCCATCTAGGTGAATTTTAAGTCTCTTTTTTTTTAATCAAACAAGTCTACAGTCTCAAGAGCTAGCAACATTTTTTCCTATGCAGTAGCAGTGTAAGGAGTGTGCTGAAAAATGGGGCAAAACATCTTCCATCAATGACAGAACTCCGTAGGAAAGGTTCCAGACCCTAGTGAAGCCACAAGGAATTGAGTTTATTCTGTCTTTCTGTATAATTACAGACGGGTGGAGCTGAAGACTTAAATATCTGCATAGATAAAGATAATATTTTTTTTTTCTACCAGCCAAATGGGCAAGTTCCTCTGCACCACAAGAAACCAGATAAAACAAACCATCACTATTTGAGATGGAGAAGCCAGTTGGTGTTTAGGAATTCTAAAAAGAGATTTCTGATCAGAAAAGATGAGAAAGCAATGCAGTTCCCACAACCAAAAAAAAAAATCTAGATCTTCTCTTTTCGAAGTGTTAGTCTCTATTATCTCTCTTTTCATGTCACATACATATCAAAACATCTCAAACTAATCAAAAGCAGGAACAAAGGAAGTTATGGCCTTAACACCTTTGCATTTCACTGCAGGGAGGGCTAAGAAAAGTAAAAGGAATGCTGTTAATTATCTGCCTTTCTTCTAGTTCTCTTCTAGTACTGTTCTTGTGGGCTATCGTAAGGAAAAGAGGAAAACGAGAATTTACTGAAGTTGTTGTAAGCTCTGTTGTCACTAAGATCCACAACCTCCTGAGAGATTCCAAGGGATTTTGACACCAATAGAGCTGAGCAGAGGTGAAATGCAAATGTTTTGAGGAAAATTATTATACAGAATTCAGGAAAGCTTTAGGAAAGAGTGAAGGAAACTTGAGAAGGAACCGCATACTGAGGTGTGCAGTTGAAAAGCTGTAAGAAGGGGCTGGCTAGCAACTGTTTCTTTCCTGGCACATGAAGTCAAAGTGCCCTTTGATTGCCGTACTAATTAAGCATTTCAAATGGTAGGTTAAATTTCTTCTCAGCTGCATGTGGAATCCTATCCTTTCAGTTTTGCCTAAAGACCTTCAGGATCATCAGCCGCCTTAAAGAAAAGATCCTGGAAGAAAAGAGACAGTGCTGGGCATCCCTTTCCCTGCGCAGCTTTAAACAGCACGACACACATTCGTATTATGCTTCTTTATTTTCAGCTGCATGCATCTTGACACTTTGGTTCTCTTGCTGAGCCCAGCTGGATCATTTTAATCTGGAATCAAAAGAGGAGAAAACAGCTGCTTGGTTTCACATTCACTTTGAAGGCTATCAATAACACCCCGCGAACAGGGGCTAGGAGTTTTCCTTTCAAACTAAATGGACTACCCCACTATTTCTTTCAGTCATGCATGAACCTAAACTGTATCAAGTGGAACAATTGGTCACAAAAGGTGCCCGCTCCGGAAGCTGTTGTTGTCTCCACATTTAACTCACGTCCTGTAAAAAGCAACACACACCCTGGACTTATGCACACGGACCATCACATTCCTTCACTCCTGCAGAGCTCAGCTTCAAAACTTCCTGTGTCCAGCTTCTGCTCCCAATCCAAAGCTCCTAGAACAAAAAGTAAGCGCTGGCCTTCGCTTTCTCCTCGCAGCTTTTAAAGTGCAGCACACTCAGGTCTGTGCGCTCAGCTCTAGGGACCCTCATGCACCTTCAGTCTCACGGAGTCCAGTTACAAAGCTAAGAATATTCAGAAGCTCGTACCATAGAAGTTCTAGAAGAGGCAGTGCTGGAATTCACTTTCCTTTTGCAGCCCACAAACTGCACAGCCAACAGTGAGACAATTCATCTTCCTTTACATGCAGAACCACATGCCCCTTCCTTCTACGCAGAGTCACATCCTTTCAGTGTCGAAGAGAGCATCCACAAGAGAACCTCTGCACTGACTGCTCTCACACAAATGGTGCCAGGACAGAAAAGTGCTTGACTTTTTCCTGGGCACTGTCATAAAATGAACCACACGATGGTGGCGTGGACTTGCAAAAGAAGAAAACGCACCTCTTGCCTATCTAAAGCACAGAAAGTGCAGATCCAAGTTGAAATCGCCACTGCGTTCAAATCAACTGTCAGGACAAAAAGATTTCGCTGCTCTCCCAAGTATAAACTCTTCTTTGCCCCACACTCAAATAGCAACACAAACCCCTTTACACTAATAAATTATTTCATTCTCGCAGAGCTCGGCTACAAACTTGAAACCATCCAGCAAAAGCAAAGCTCACGAAAGTGTCAGCTGAGAATGCTAGCGCTGCCTACAACTTCAGCTGCACCCAAAGAACTGCTCCTCACACTCCTCAATTTGGCATGTTGTTTCCGTGTCTCAGAGGTGGCCTCCTGCAATTTCGGCAGTGCATTTATTTTGGACAAGGTAAACAGCTATGCTCAGGATCGGTGTGCAGCTGATAAGAGTGCCCCAGACAGGTAATGCCCAGTAACAGTGTTCTGGCACCTTTGTAAGGGCTCATTTCCTGGATGCTGTTTATTCCAAATGAGGGGATCTCATTTCTTTTGCAATTTTGGATCCGCAGATTGGGTGGTCTTAGCAACACTTAATGGCTTTTCCTAATAGGCATGGAGCTGTTGAACTGTCCCGGTGGGAATACAAAAGCCAAGATGCTGAGCTTTCTGTCCTGGTACCTTTAGTGTGTGAGCAGGCACTGGTGCCGTCCCATTTGGATCCTGGCTCTGCCAGACTGAAGGACTGTGATGGCTCATAGAGCTGAGAAGGAAAGTGCAGAGAGCAGGGTGTGTGCTGCTAGCTCTTTGGGTGGAGATGAAGTTGTAGGGAGGAAGAGCTTTCTCACCTGGCACTTTTGTGAGCTTTGCTTTTGCTGGATGCTTTCAAGTTTGAAGCCGGACTCTGCCAGAGTGAAAACGTTTATTAGCACAGAGGAGTTCGTGTTGCTGTTTGAGTGTGGCACAAATAGGAGTTTGTACTTGAAAGGGGAAGATCAGCGAAATCTTTTTGTCCTGACACAGGGGATTGGAGAGCAGTGAGGAGGTTTTCAGCTTGGCTCTGCACTCGGGGTGGTTTAGAGCAAGGCCAGGAGCGTATCCTTCTTTTGCAAGCCCACATCGCCATCGTTTGCTTGGTTTTATGAGCGCTGACAGTGCCCAGGGAAAAGCCAGGCCGAACACACTGGCAATTCGCACTTTCCTTCTCAGCTACGTACAGCATCACACGCGCCGCTGATCGAAGCGTTTCCAGGCGGGGGTCGGGCTCTGCTCCCAGGGAACAAGGCACGGGACAAGAAGAAACGGCCTCGAGCTGCGCTAGGAGAGGCTGCGGTTGGACACCACGAAGAATTTCTTCACTAAAAGAAGAACTCTTTCTTGGACACTGGAATAGGCTGTCCGCACCGGCGGTGGAGTTACCGGCCCTGGAGCTACCGTTACGCCCTGAGGTGCTTAAGGAAACACTGGAGGCATCATTCAGTGCCATAGCTTAGCTGACACACCACTGTCAGGTCACA
>VZTG01004375.1:433848-478068 GCA_013397845.1 Melanocharis versteri | reverse complement strand
GCCCGGCCCGGCCCGGCCCGGCCGTGCCGCTCCGCCCCAGCCCGCGACGCGCTCCGCTCCCGGCTCTGCGCGAGGGCAGCTCGCAGAGCAGCGGCTGCAAAGGCGCTGCCGAAAATTTTTCTGGGGGCGCGGCGATGGTCGTGTTTCTGCCTCCCTTCTCCTTAGGGAGCTGGGGGTTGGAGCACCGAGGGCTCGGGATGTAGCTCTTGAGTGTCGCGCTGGGACTGTCGCTGCCCTGTAAGCTATAAGTTTGGGTTCCTTTTGCCGTTTCTTAGGTGACTTTGACCTTTTGGCCTTGCTCTATAGTGAAGTTCAGCTACCAATGTTATGTTTAAAGCGTATATTTGGGTCTTTGCCTCCGTTTAAATTGATTCTGCCCACACTCTTGAGTAACAAGATCACAAACGGGTTTTGTTGGTAAAGGGGAGGGAGGAATTTAATATCCTTTTGATGGGAGTAATGTGCCCTTTATTTATTTAAGCGGCTGTTAGACTGCCTTTCACGACAAAATGGGAGATGTGGTGTCTTTTTCCAGGTCGGGGGGTTGGGAGAGAACAGAGTTAGACAAACTTTTGGGTAGAGAAAAAGGTGCTTTGGGTTTGCTGTGGATATTTGAGCTTTAATTCATAGAATGATAGAATGGTTGGGATTGGAAGGCACCTTAAGGATTATCCAGTTCCAACCCCCTGCCGTGGGCAGGGACACCCTCCACTATCCCAGGGTGCTCAGAGTCCCATCCAGCCTGGCCTTGGACACTTCCAGGGATGGGGCAGCCACAGCTTCTCTGGGGAATGGAGTTTGAAGCAAGTTTACAGTAGTGGTTGGGCATATAACAATGGCTGGTGATAGTTTATGGCAAACAGACCTCATGGAGTTATGGAACAAGGAAAGATGTTCATCACTAAACACCTTACAGTGTAAGGCAAGCACGACAGGAGAATACAAAAAAGTAGGGGAATACAAAACAGTAATTAGATATTATTTGTTGGTATGACAGTGATAGCATTATGAAGAGCCTGCCATCAATAATTTCTGCAGTAGTAACAGCAAAAAAGCCACTGAATAGTTGAAAGATATAAATTATTATTGATTTTTAAACTTTCAGTGGCTCTCAAACTGCTTTTCAGGACAAAATTGGAGATGCAATATCATTTTCCAGTTTGTGGGGTATGGAGAGAACTCTTGGGTAGCCAGAAATTTCCTTCTGGCATGGAAATCTTGTTGGATTTTCTGGTTTGAGTTCTGCCAGCTGATGTAACAGGATATAATGTATGCCTCAACATATCCTGTTCTTCCGAACATTGTGACTGCAATGTCAGTGCCCCTGTGTAACTGGTAATTCCTAACCATGTTGGGATAAAACCTTCTTCAGTGTGCATGTGTCACGTTGGTCCCAGACCCATCCAACCTGGCCTTGGACACTTCCAGGGATGGAGCAGCCACAGCTTCTCTGGGAAACCTGTGCCAGGGCCTCAGCACCCTCACAGGGAGGAATTTCTTCCTGATATCCAATCTAAACCTCCTCTCTGCCAGTGTGGGGCCATTCCCTCTTGTCCTGTCACCACATGCTCTTGTATATCAGTATCCTGATGATGCCCTGTTTCCATGGCTCCCAAGTTTTCCTAGCTCCTCAAGGAAAGGAACAGCTTTGAGGCAGTATCCCATGTATCATGGATCTGGCTCTTCACATCTCTCCCTATCTCCACGCTCCAGGTCTATGATACAGGAGGATTGCTTCCTCTGCTGTATTTTATATTTTTACTGAGTATTCTTTACTTGCTTCGCCTTAAACTCACTGTAAGCTTTACTTGTTGTTTAGGAACCGATAACCTTTGTCTGCTCCCTCCCTGTCAGAGTTTGGTCCTTGACTTCACCAACAACTTCCCAGGCTTGCTCTCCCCTGGCCTCTCCAGATATCTCTGAAACAGCCCATCCAGAGTCTCAACATGGGATATTAGAGAAGAAGGATCAGTGATGAGAAAACCAACATAAGCTGTAAATTAGCAGTGCCGAATCCCAGTTAATGTCCCGAACTCTCTCCTGTTCCGTGTTGCAGGCCATGGAATTTCTGTCCTGACTGCAGCGCCGTCGGTGTTGCAGCAGCACCGGCAGGTCCATCACGCCGTGATCCCTCATGGGAGAAGTGGAAGATCCTCTGTCAGTGGCATTGTGGCCACTGTCTTTGGAGCCACAGGTTTCCTGGGACGATACGTTGTCAACCGCTTAGGTAATGCTCACCAGGAGTACTGATTGAAAAAACTACCCAGAAAAATGTTTAATGAAACTAATTAGTCTTTAGTTTGCAGGGTGATGTAGAAGTCTCTGGCCTTGTGGATCTTAAAAGTATTTTGCAGAATGTTTGGTCTGCTTAAGTTCCAGCATGTGACAAGTAGTAAAAAGTGGTTTAATCAAGGAGATTTTGGAGCTTTTGAAGGTTAAGGTCATTAAAAGAAGTCCTACTCCTCTGTAGAATGCAAATCTGAGGAGAGCTACAGCATGTATTTGATTCTTCTGGTTTTAGCCTTATTAGACATTTTACTAAAAGATTTGCAGGAGATTGTTTGGAATTCTTAAAAATTGCCCTTTTGAATTTAAATTTTGGGAAAAATAACCCCTGCTGCTTTTTTTTCTCCCTCCTGTTCATGCAACTTAAAAGATATAAATATGCTTGTATAGGTTCCATTTTTTAGGTATTATGCTATGTTTATAGGACACCCAGTTTTTGTTGTTGTTTGTTAACAAGCTTCGGTATTTTGTCCTAAAAGCCTAAACATTAACGGAAAAATCCTGTTTTAAGAATTCCAATTTTGTAGGTTCAAGAGGAACCTTAGTTCTGTTCTACTTTCAGCTTTGCAGATATGCATTCAAGATACCTGTGTCTAATTGTAGTCCTTTAATGACCGGGAAGAAAAGGGAGCTTTGTTTATTTAGAAGTTCTTCTACTTAAAGGGATGTAGTTGTTTGAAACTTTGGGGTTTTTGTGGCCCTTTAGGTCGCATCGGCTCTCAAGTCATCATCCCCTATCGCTGTGATCAGTATGACCTGATGTATCTGCGGCCTATGGGTGACCTGGGGCAGCTTCTCTTCATGGTGAGTCTGGCTTGAGGTCAAACACAAACCCCTGGCTGCACCAGGCAGCCTGGTAATCCTTCTCAGAGACACAGCTCCAGCTGTTGTTTATCCTCTCAGTGGAAATGCCATGAAAGAGCTTGCTTTGATGATGCCTATTTACACATTATCTCATCTTTTCCCCATTTGATGCTCTGCTTGCAGGAGTGGGACTGCAGGGACAAAGACTCCATCCGAAGAGCCGTGGAACACAGCAATGTGGTCATTAATCTTATTGGAAAGGAATGGGAAACAAAGTAATTTTCCATTTTTTTTTTCTTTTCCTGTATATGATAGATCTGCACCAGGTATTGTAGCCGTGTTTTACAGCATGTGTGTGCAGTGATGCTGCCATTGTTCTTGGCTTCTGTGAAAAGGCAACCCCAACATTCTGCATATAAAATTTCTTTAAATGGCTAACTCCAGTCCTGGTTGTGATCTGCTCTGGAAAAGTGCATTCTTTCCAAAGTTTTCCAGTGTACAACTTTTGTTCTGTCAGAAAATTCAAATGTGCTACTTTCACACACCTCATAGGTGTTCCCTGAGTGCCTTCCTATAGATGACAGAGCCTCAACAATTTCTTATATTTATTTTTACATTGGCATTTTATTTATATTAAATTCATATTTACGTTATATTTACATTATTGCAGAAGTAAGATTTCATCCCATCACTTGGATGCAGTGATGAGTTGTAGCCTGCTAGAATAAGCCATGATCAAACAAGAACAGCTGCTGGAGAGTCCCTAAGATCATGATTAATAACATCATTCCTTGATAGAATTTTGGCACGGACAATATTAGCTACAGAAGCATCTTTTAATAATAATTCTTAAGAATAGTTCCTTTTTGAAATCCATTTTAAAAATTCCATATGTATTTTAGGTTAAAAATACCTGTAACAGCCTCCTGTGTGTGTTTGTGTGTTCATGCAATTATGTCCACCCTATTTAAAGCCTTGTGCAGAACTGCCAGACAAACATTTAATTGTGAGATTTGCCTTTGTATGGTGCATAATTTTTGCTCTTGTAGTAGACAGAAACAAATGTAGATGTCAGTTTCATCTCTGTTTACAAACCTAATGTTTTGTTGCCCTTTTTTTTATTAACAGCCCTTTGACGTTCAAAATTTCTGGACTTGTGTAAAAAGTATGGTTTATATAAAAGACAGTTTCTTGTATTACTAAAAGGAAGTGTGAGGACAACAACAGAAAGTTTCATTTTGTTTAAAAATCTCCAAACCTTGTTCTCTGGACAACTTCAGTAAATTCAAACAGACAAGTCTTGGTCCATGGTCATTACAGAACCTAACCACTGTGTGGCACAAATGTTTTAATCACATATTTTATGCATGTGGGTGTCAGTGGTGGTGCTGAAACCCTGAGATCAAGTTCTCTGGTTTGTTAAACACGAGGTCAGAGTAACCATTGTAATCATCCCAGAGCCTATGAAAAACTTGGGCAGGAAGAAAAGTAAGATTAGATGGAGAGATCAGTCAAAAAAAGCAAAGCCTGCCATGAAATACTTTCCTCCTTGCCTTGTACTCGTGTCCAGGCTCCTCTGTGTGTACTATGTTGTTTGAAACTCCATGGTTACAGGAGGGATGTTGTTTGTTCTCCTATGTTTCTAAATCTGTTTTGGTGAGCAGAACAGGAGTGATGGTTCCCAGGATCAGATTAGTTATTGAAAGCTCAAAAATAACTTGTTATTTTTAAGGCTTTCTTTGGACTCTAATGGGATCTGAAGAGCTGTGGGAGGAGATGAGGACACAGAGGGAGGTGTTTGGGTGTTTGTTACCCAAAGCAAATGGTCAAGATGCAAGGGTGCTTACAGGGACAATATAATGACATGAGAAGCCCATTCTCTTTCTTGCAGTCTTGGGGTAGTTGGAAAGAATTTTGGGATTTTTGCTGGCCTATAATGTTAGTTCTGCTTGGAGACAGAGCCTCTGTATTGCTCTTGACCAGTTACCAAACTGGTTTCCAAGTATAACCCCCTGATTTAGGCCCCTTGAATGTCATAAAGTGAGGGGAGGATTTCTTCTTGCTTCTCCTAGAAGTCCCTTTCAGCTCTGAAATGGTTCTAGGTGCTCTGACAAATAGTTTTTTCCATTTGCATGAGCACCTCTGTGTTCCTGGTTTGTTTTTGTCTGCTTCCCCCCTGCCAAGCATCTGCCCTGCCTTGTGCTGCTCAGAAATTTGGAGCTTCTTTGTAGTGCAGTTAAGTGTGTCAAAACAAGGCAAATTTTGAGCAGAATTTGTAAAAACACAGCCTTGCTCAGAGTTCAAGATGCAGGAGTGCCTCTCTTAATAAAAATAACCTGTTTTTGCTTTCCCTGGGAGTTTTCTGTTTGTCACAGACAGGTGGGCAAGTGGATTTTTCATATTGATTTAATCTTACCAGGTGAAAAAGCAGAGAAGCTAAAATCTAATATTACAATTGCAATTTCACTTGCCTCTAATTTTTATTATAGGAAGAGTCCATCACGAAGGGAAATTTTGTTTCTAACGAAGAGTGTCAGTATAGGTTTTTGATAATTCATTCAAGTAATATGTAATAATTGCTTTTTGGCTGATTGGCAGCCATTGTTGATTGCTCTTAAAGTAACATTTGGGTTTTGCCTTGCTTTAGAAACTTCAAATATGAAGATGAATTTGTAAATATTCCTCGAACTATCGCACAGATAAGTAAGGAAGCCGGTGTGGAAAAATTCATTCATATCTCTCACCTGAATGCTAACATGAAGAGTGCTTCCAAATACCTTAGGAACAAAGTAAGTTTGGAATCCACTTAAATATATTTCCTGAGAATGTACTTTGTCTTTGGTTTGGGTTTGGTTTTTTCCCCCAGCTGGGTCTGTTTGAAGGAAATCAGTATATGAATTTACTAAAGACTCTTTTCTGCAGCTGAGAAATGATTGGGCTTTCTGTGAGACTTTTGTCTTAGTGCAGCATCTCGAGGATCAAATGGCTTAGATATAAATAATTTTTGTGCTACTGATGGCATCATTTCTTTGAGTTCTGTAGTCAAGGATGCATTCCTGTTATGAAAGGCATCCACTTCTGCTTGGTTCAGCATGGACCTAATGAATGTGTTCAATTTAATTGATAGGCTGTTGGAGAGGAGGTAGTGAGGGAAGAATTTCCAGATGCTGTAATTTTGAAGCCCTCTGAGATGTTTGGGAGAGAGGACCGATTTCTCAATCATTATGCAAGTACGTACTCTTGGAATAATAAACCCGTGTCTGATTTGTGCAACTGCCTGTAGAGAACAGAGAAAATGGGATTTGCTTCTGAAAAGCAGACAGGTGTGTTTTTGTCAGGAATGTGTGGGAAACATAGCAACACACTAAATTCTCACCTCTTGACAAAATTCTTTCTCAGTCTAGTTAGATGTTGTTCTTTGATTCTATTTTTGTAATCATTTTATTTTGGGGGGGGGAGATGTACTGAGCCACTCTAAGGAAACAGCAGATGCAGCCCTCTCATTGCTGTTAATATGAAAACTAAATGTGTCTTGAAAAAAATGCTGCTGCAATTGGCTGGGAATTCTTCCCAATTCTACTCTTTTTTTAAAGTAAAGTCCATTTTCAGAAGAGATCCACACTCAGTGTGGTGTAAAATGTCTTGGTTATTCTGGTACTGAAAGGATTCCCAGATTTTCTCTTTTTTTCCATCAGACATGCGCTGGTTTGGTGGTGTGCCTCTTATTGCTTTGGGCAAAAAAACAGTCAAGCAACCAGTCTATGTAAGTTTTCCATAAAATTCCAATCCCAAATCTTTGGTGGGTGGATGTGTTGGTCTGTAAACCACCTCTGAAAGAGGAGTGTGTGCATGTATTCCTGTTTTCTCTTGGTAATTGTCTGAATTTGTTCCTCACAGGTGGTTGATATAGCAAAGGCAATTATTAATGCAATTAAGAATCCTGATGCAAAAGGAAAAACATATGCCTTGGCTGGGTAGGTCACTTTTTCTGATTCTAATTAACTGTAGTACTTCTTTTTGGTGTCACTTTTTGGCATGCTGCACAGTACATTTAATTTCTCCATCCATGCACACAGTTTGAGCTGCAATAAATTCCACCTCCTTTTTGGGAGGAAAAATTGCTCAAGCTGTTATTGTGAGTACTCTGAAAATCCTGATCTGGGCCCCATTGCATTTCATGTGATGTATGTGCACACAAAGAAATAGGCAGCTTTGGAGACGTACTAGACAGCATGGATTTGAGGAAAATTCTGGTAAAGCTGTATGGAAACCACCTGGAATTAGAATGGGTTAGAGGCAGTGGATTTACAGGTTGCCCAGAGAAGCTGTGGCTGCCCCATCCCTGGAAGTGTTCCAGGCTGGGTTGGATGAAGCTCTGAGCAACCTGGGCTAGTGGAAGGTGTCCCTGCCCATGGCAGGGGTTGGAATGAGATGGGTTTTAAGGTTCCTTCCAATCCAAAACATTTTATGATTCTCTGATCTCTTGGAACTTTTCTGGAGAACATGTCGAAGGCTCGGTTTTCATGCCTGTAACCTCAGACCTTGGCATCTTTGAGATCCTGGGTTTATCAAACTGCTCAGCAGTGTGCTCTCGTGGTGTCATGAAGCTTTTCAGAATGTTCTGGAATAGCAGGAAATTGCCTGGAAAGCCAAGGGAGATACCTGTCAGCTCAGTCTGAGCCATCTAGAGGGCCTAAAATGCCAAGGAAGAATCTGAACGAGAAAGGAATGGGAATTCCCAATGGTGTACGTTACTCTTAGGCAGGTGAATGGGAGACTGATTGCTTCATTCTCTCCATCTTGAGAGAGGGGGAATGCATTTTTTGGGCAATTCATCTTACCTTCTTCCTTTTGCTTTTAAATAGAACAAGATATTCTTAGTCAAGTTAAGGCAAGTGAATCAATTTCCCTGCAGCCATTTCCTACCAAAGATGGGATGTCTTGTTAATAAAGCATCCTTAATTCTCCATTTGCTTTCTGGCTTCCAAGAGGGCTTGTACAAACTCCTGTCACAGTGCTGGAAATCTTGAGTTCAGGATTGGAGTCAGCAGGGAGGAGGCACATTCAGCTGTGCTTTCAAAGCACACAGAATACACTTTGTCCAGTGTGGTTGTTGTGGGTTAGCCTGGGCCAGCAGCCAGATGCCCACTGTTCCTTTCTAGCACTTCTACTCCATGCTTTTCCCAGCTCCATGGTGGGCCCTTCCACAGGCTGCAGTCCTCCAGGATAAACCTGCTCTGCTGTGGGCTCCCTGTGAGCCACAGGGGAATCTCTGCTGACAGATTATTTGGATTGAAGAAACTTCAACTTTTGTAGCCTTGGGGGTGGAGGGTTTTGAGTTACTTTTTTCTCTTGCTGCAAATGTTGAAGTGTAGCTGACTGAGGTGTGATGTTTGCTGCTTTCCCTTCCAGCCCTCACCGGTACCTCCTGTACGACATGGTTGAGTACATCTACGCCGTTGCCCACCACCCTTTCATTCCCTACCCGCTGCCACGGCCTCTCTACCAGTAAGTGGGACCCTAATTCACTGGGCTCTTGGCAGCACAGAGGCATAAATACCTATTGCATGGGTTATTTACTCTGCCCAGTTGCTGTTTAACATGGTGGGATTTCAAAGTTGCCTTTCTTGAGGTACTTGTTAGCCAGTTTTGAGCCTTCAGCTCGGGGACAGGCCTGCATTTGATGAGCTGGTACATGAAATGCATGGTTGTAGTGAGTTTAACATAGCTGTTCATTCCAGAGTCATTTCTCCCTGCCATCTAGTGACAGGGTGAGAGGATATGGCCTCAAGCTGCACCAGGGGAGGCTCAGGTTGGACATCAGGAAGAATTTCTTCCCAGAAGGGGTGGTTGAACATTGGAATGGGCTGCCCAGGGAGGTGTTGAAGAAACAACTGGACGTGGCACTCAGTGCTCTGGTCTGGTTGACAAAGTGGTGATCAGCAAAGGTTGGGCTTGATCATTCTTTTCCAGCCTAAGCGATTCTGTGATTGAATGGCTTTGCTGAGTCCAGAAGTATCAAAAGGTTCTCATTCAATAAAATTAGCAGCAAACTGAATGATTTTTAATAATACCACAGGGAAAATCTGTGTGTATGTTGCTGACTGCAGGCCTTGACAGATTTTTGTGCACAATCTTAAGGAACTGCTACTGAGCCTGGGACTGATCCTTGGGGAATAATCACATCTTTTTGAAGAGCTACCCTGAACAATAAATGCCATTTCAGAAGTGGCCTTCAGCATGATGGAGCCATGTTATTATTTGGCATCCTGGTCCTCCTCATTTTTAGTACAATGCAAATTAATAAGCTTAATCAGTCACCAGAGTTAGAACTGTCCTGCCAGTAGGACTCAGCATTGGATCCATGGAAGTGCTGATGGATAATGCTTAGAACATCCTAAACTGTTGTGGCTGTTCCTGTATTGGCTGCAAGAGGCACCAGGTTGTAACATGGCTCAGCTGACACAGAGCAGCTTGTTAGAAAGGTGCTGTGTGGGTGCTGCTTAGTTTTATTCACATTTTCTGCAGTTCATGTTACGCTTTTTTATTTATGGGCTAAACTAAGTGATATTTCATATTTTTGAGAAAAGAATGCACCTAAAAGGCAGATGAGCCTGGGTATGTTTATGTGCAGTAACTCTGTAACACTCTAATAGGCCAGGTGAGCACTTCAGCAAGAGGTTGTACCTGTTCAGGAAGAGATTCTGCTGTTGGTCCTGAGACACTGAGCAAGAGCTGTTGCATTATTTTCTTTTCCCTGTCAGATTTCTTTTCTTTCAAGAGAAACTTCACTTCTGAGAACTGCAAATATCCTAACCCTCACCCTTTTTATAGATCGCTCCAGATTCCACCAGCTTGTTTGTGTTGCTGATAACTCATTTAGTTGTCAGCAAGTGTTTTCTCCTGGAGGCATTGAATCCAACTTCGTGACTAATTGGATTGCTGCCTACACTGGCAGGGAACAGAGTTTCGATGAAAGGCAGGGGCAAGACTGAGCCCTCTGGTGTGTGGGGAATTGGATGTGGGGTTTACTTTCCCCACCCACTAATGCTCATTTTAACTTCTAGAGATCTGCTTCTCCGTTCCATCCAAAGTAAAATAATACAAGATCCAATAATTCAGGAACAGTTAATTACCAGAAACACAACTAAGAACTTGGTGGCCGGCACGTTCAGTTCTTTAATGAACTCAGAGCTTGCAAGACCAGCTTCAGAACAGGCTCCTGCTCACTGTCTATTAAATTTGACATAATTTTTACCGGATCTTGTTATCCTCTGTTTATCTGGATAAATGACTGCACTTTTGCAATATTTCTTCTGTTCACAGTTTAGTTGCAAGATTCTTTGAGATGAATCCATTTGAACCGTGGTTGACGCGGGACAAGGTAGATCGGGTAAGTGTGGGACCAGCCAAAAATCCCTCTTGGGAAATGTTTCATTGTGCGTTTGTAACTCCCACTTGTAGTTTGGCATTCCCCAAAAACACATGGAATTGAAAACAGCCAAAAGTAGAGGTTGGATGAGCAAAGTGATGGCGGGCAGTGCTCCCCACTCTTAGTCAGTTTATGTACGTCTAGATGAACTAAAACCACTTCCATCATCCGAGGATTGGTGTTTTTAACAAGTGAAGTTGAACTGACACCCTGCACACATTCCAAAATCTCGCTTAACATTCGCATGCGTTTCTTGGGAGAATGTTGCCACTTCATGTTTATTCCTGACTCCTCAGAGTGTTTCAGTGGGGGTGGAGAAATAAGTTGCAAAAAGCCAACTGCAAGCAAGGAAAAAGTAGGAATTGGCAAGTATTAGTGTCAAAATTTGGCATATGTGTAGGCTAGCAAAGATAGTCATGTACATTCTCTAAACTTTCTGCTTTCTGAATTATGGAGTGACTCTCCCAACTGTTTTGCGGCATTGGAATTTCAATATATTTTGTTATAACGCAGTATCATTTGCCTACTTTAACCTGATTGTCCCCCAGGATAGAGTTGTAACGTCTCCAAAAACCTTTCTTCCAGCTGCGTTTGTAGTTTCTTGAGTTACATTTCATAAAATAAGCCTGCACCAAATCACTAAAACTGTTGCAAGTCAGCTGTAGTATAGGTAGTGTGAGGGAGTTTCTCCAAGTCACTTCTGGGTCTGATTGTTCCTCTTTCCAAGCTTTTCTTCCTTAAATAATCCATACAATATTAGATGTGTTTGACTTAAAAGACCTTTCAAGGAACAACAGCATAAAGAAATCCTTGTTTTCTAAGATTTAAGTCATATGGGTTGCATATATGGTAATAGAATTAACTGTTTGTCCTGTACAGAACCACATTCTAAACCATAAATAGTGCAAAACAATCTACCAGAGCTGATAGTTCAACACACATTTTCTTGGCAAAGCAGAATATCCATAACTAGAGTTCAAGTATACCCTTATATTTCTACTTAATTTTGTGGTTGCAGTGCAGTAACGTCCCTGATAATATATGGAGAGAAAAGGAAGACACTTCCTGCATGTCTCACTGGTATTTATTCCTGAATTAAAGCCTGAAGGACTTTTTGCTGGATGCAGAATACCTGTACCTCATGTTGAAGGTCTTGGTGCTCAAGACCTTGTGTAATTATTCCACAGTTCTGTTTGAATCTTTCCTTCTCCTCTACTTCTTTTAGCAGGAGAATGATTGCAATGAGTGTAATGCTGTTCATTTCAAGTCAATTTTTTTTTTTTTCCTTACCCTCCCCATTCTTGTTGAAGTTTCACACAACAGACATGACATTTCCTGACCTTCCTGGTTTTGAAGAGCTTGGGATCGAACCAGCCCCCCTGGAACAAAAAGCCATCGAAGTCCTGCGCCGTCACCGCAGGTTCCGCTGGTTGGATGCTGAGTTGGAGGAAGCAAAGCCAAAAACACAGCCTATGTAACAGCTGGCAAGGGGGATACTTAAAGCTTCTTAAACTGCCTTTGAATGACCCAACTTCCTTGGAGAACTGTGTACATACTGAGTAAAATGTATTAATCATGTAAACTGTATTTCACCAGTGTTGTCTGTTCAGTTAAGGGGGGACTGTCACTGCAACGCAGATTTTCTCTCTGCCACAAAATGAAATAATGCGGTTGCTTAGCTGGCGAACATTGTAATGTTTTGGAGGTTGAGACTAGAGGGGGAATGTGCCTTAACACTTGTCCCTTTCTCACTTCACTCTCAAAGCAAATACTTTACTGAGCTTTAGGTGCTTAAATGATTTCAAGAGTGTTGCAGTTCAGGACTAGGTCACCCAGAACGTGCTCTTTCCGATAGGGGTTGTTGGTAATGCCACCTTTTCAGATTATGAGATCTCAGGTAAAGCCTTGGTTTTAGGTTTTTGACTCTTCTGAACTTGGTTTTCTGCCCGGAACACATTTCTTAAAGAAAATGCCACCCTCCTTTCAGAGGGTTGTAGAGAGCCACAAGGTATCCGCTGAGCTTCCTTTTCTCCAGGTTAAACACGCTTAGCTGATTGCTGTAGCCGAAGAACAGGATCTCTCACTCTTTCTGTATTGCCAAACTACTGTGAAACTCCTGGGCAAAGTGTTTGTCAAATTTCAAGAGCTTCCACATTTTGTTGTTCCGCATCAAAACTGCTGCTGCTGTTTACTCTGTGAGAAAGAGGTGGGCTCTTGTGGTAGTGTGAGTTTTTTGATCCTGCCTTTGAAGGAAGTATTCAATGTGGCTCTCATGGATTGTTTATTTTTCTTTTGATAACATAAATGCTTTTAAAATAAATCTGCTAGTTCAAAAGCTAGGACAAACGAGAAGTGCATATTGTTAGTAATTTGAGCCTCAACGTTTATTAGTTTTGACTGCCAGCTTTTCTCTATCGACCCTAACTGTAATCTCATTAGCACTCATTTGATAAGTGTGGCCCTGATCTTGATTTATTGCATGTTGGTCGCATCCTGCTGTGAAAGCAGTCATGTTCCTGAGCTGCTTCACAAGAGTACAGAGGGATGCAATTATCACGTAGCCCTGCATAGCTAACGAGCAGTTTCCATTTTCAGGTGGCAGAGTGCTGCAGGAAAAGCTGGCAAAGGCAGTGTTGGAATGTGAGGTGCCAGTTCTGGGAATGTTTATCATGGTGCACTGATTTATTTATTCCCCCCCATTCAAAGCACAGCTTTTCCAGTTGCACCCCAGAGCTCTCCTACAGGATCTTAATTCAGACAGCCATTAGAGAGTGGGAAAGGGGTAAATACCCATGAGAAATTTACTTGAAGCAGCTGTTCCACATCAGGAATATGGGTAAAGGGGAGCATCGCACCACATTACTTTGCCTTACACAGCACTTCCCCTTTCCACCTTGCAGAAACTACACTGTGGTCCCTTGTTAGTTACCCTTCTGAAGTAAGTCCTTTATTTCGTAATACAGCCCTGAGTACAGAACTTCCATAATCGGTAGAATTTATAAGGTTGGAAAAGACCTCCAAGATTGAGTCCAATCTTTGATCACTACTTGGACAATTAGACCAGAGCACTGAGTGCCACATCCAATGGTTTCTTGAACACCTCCGGGGATGGGGACTCCACATTGTCCCCAGGCCGCCTCTTCTAATGCCTGAGCATCCTTTCCATGAAGAAATTCCTCCTGATACCCAACTTGAACTTCCCCTGGCACAGCTTGAGGCTGTTTCCTATTGTCCTGTCTCTTCTTACCTGGGAGCAGAGCCCGATCCCCACCTGGTTGCACCCTCCTGCCAGGGAGTTGTGGACAGTGAGAAGGTCCCCGTGGGTCTCCTTTTCTCCAGGATGAGAAAAGTGTAAAGATTTCTCCAGTTGCTTAGAGGAGAGATTTTAATGGCAGAGGAGCATTCACGCTGGCAGTAATTATTCTGTAGTTACCTGTCTCTCCCTGCTGTTACTTCTTTTTCCTCTGCCCTAAGAAATGCACATTATATGATTCTGTGAAATGAGATCAGAGGACTGTTACATTTAAAGAAGTCCAAATTATGAGTAATTTATGAGAATATTCCTGCAACTTCTTTGAGGTAGGGGAGCAGAAGGTGAAGGGCACTGACAAAAGAGCAAAGGGAAGCTGGTGGCAGAACTGAGAACAGTGATGGTGTGCTGCAATAGGGCTTCTTTCCTGGGACTCACTACCTAAGCACCATTCCTTCTTGGAAAAGCTTAACATCAGTTGGGCATGTTGCAAGCTACAGAACGGAAATTACCTTTCTCATCGTCACTAGGGAACGTCAGGGGTTTTGTTGTTGGGATTGTGGTTTGCAGCAGGATATGGAGTCCACAGCTGGAGAAACATCTATAGAAACATGTGTCCATTGCTTTACCCCTATAGCCACAGCCTTGGCTTGCATGGAATCGCCAGTAGTCGGAGCTGCTGTTTAGGAAATCCTGATCCCGGTTTTCCACCCACCTCTTCCGGAATTTCCTTGGCAAGCATTCATCCTCTGGGCTGATACAACCGATTAAAAAGCCATTAAATACCTCCCTTCAAAGGTTTTTTTGTATATACACATCCAAAGGGTAGCGGTCAACAGCTCACTGTCCTGGTGGACATCGGGGACAAGTGGTGTCCCTCAGGAGTCCTTACTGGGACCTGTGCTATTTAATACCTTTTTTAATGATGTAGTCAAAAGGATCGAGTGCACCCTCAGGAAGTTTACAACTGACACTAAAGCAGAGTTGTCACACCTGAAGGACAGGATGCCATCCAGAGGGACCTGGCACAGGTTGCCCAGAGAAGCTGTGGCTGCGCCTGGAAGTGCCCAAGGCCAGGCTGGATGGGGCTCTGAGCAGCCTGGGCTAGTGGGAGGTGTCCCTGGCCATGGTCTGGGTTAGAATGAGATGATCTTTACCCTTCCAACCCAAACCATTCTGTGATTCTGTGGTCTTGGCAATAGAGGGTGCATGTTCCTTGCTTCAAAAGCATTGAGTTCACTTTTCTCGAGATTATCCCTGAACCTGACTGTTGCAAACCTCCTCCACATGGAAGAAATGCCTCTCAGCTTCTGGTCCCTGGCCAAAGCAGTCTCTACCACGAAACAGAAACCAGGTCCTGCCAGAGCAGCACCCCAGGTGCTGTGATTTGTCCAACTGCCTGCACCTGAAGAGCCTTTCAAGTGTGCTCAGGTGTGGCTGGAAGGAAGACTGGGGGCAAAGCTGACCACAAACTGCTTAAAGCAGGCCTAGGTGTGGGGGAGGGAGGCAGGTGCACGCCAAGGAGTCAGTTTGGCTCTGGCAGTGGTGGTTGTGGGAGCTCTGGTGAGCTGCTCATGGAGCTGCTGCTTCCCTTCAGCCAGCAGTGCCTGCGGTAAGTCACTCTTTTGCCTTTTTGCCATGTGAAATATTTGCAGTGGGCTTTGCAGAATCAAGAATGGATGGTTTTGTAAGCTGGAGCTTCAGTGAGCAGCTGAAGAATTCTCCCCTGAAGACATCTGGGTTCTTCTGAGTTTGTGTCTTGTGGTTGGTTTCTCAGGTGCATAATGGCATCAGCGCCTCACTTGGTTTCTGTTAAGGTGTTTGTGTTGTCTCTCTGCCGTGGAATTAACTGGTGTGGAAGGCTTAAATTTATGTTTTAATCTTTCTACGAGTGGGTAAAGTGCAGGTTTTGGTCTCTGTGAATTTGTCCGCTGTCTTTGGCCACCAGGACTTACTGAGGGAAGGGTGGAAAATAGGAGCACATACACATTCTGTAGGTATAATTTCCTTAGGAAGTTCACCTCTAGCTGATATTGCTGTCAATTAAAATAAAGCTGGTGCTGCCACTGCATTTTGTGAGCTTCTGAAGGCTGAGGGCAGCCTGGGCAAAGCACAGGGTGTGTGCCCAGAATGTGTCAGGGCAGGAATTTAGTAACGCAACGGAGTGAAAATGAAAACAAAAGATGTTTGCCTGTTTCCAGTTTTGTCAGCATTTTTCTTACTTGTTTTTCCCATGTACACCCCATGCTTTATACCCTTAAATTGGGCTTGGATAGGAAAGAAAGAGCCACTCCTTTTTTTCATGTTTGTTGCTCCCCAGACCACCTTATTCCTTTCTTTTTGCTGCCTTTAGAATTTTCCCAGCCTGCACTTCAGTGCATTTATGAATCTTTAACAAAGAATAACTTCTCACATCCTTGTGTTTTCTTGCAATAAGAAAAATCTAATTATACAGCATAAATGAAACAACAGTCCCCTTCCTTGTTAATTAACTTTTACTGTAAATATTTGAAATTTTTCATGCTGGTCTTCAAAAACTGGCTTAAGTCTATTTAAAATTCCTAATCTGATTTACCCAGGCCACTGACTTCATTTTAGAACCTCAGACTCATCATCCCTGGGTAGCCTATCCCAGTGCTTGATAACCCTTTCTGTGAAGAAATTCTTGCTGAAAAGGAGAAAACTCAGAAATGCAGAGGAAATGCTTTCCTCCTTGGCTATGTGCTCAAGCTTGCTTGGTTTTACTGTGTGTGCAGCAGGAGCCCAGCTTGAGAGGAAGAATTTGAAGAGGAAAAAAAGGTTTTATTCTGTAGTGTCTGGTGGAATAGAGAGAAGAGCCAGTCTGGAGACAGGAGCTATTTAAGGAACTATTAACTGCCAGATTCTTTATGGGGAGCCTAAATCAGGGAACAGACAGAATCATTTAATCTGTCACTGGGGGACTTGATTAGTTCTGACCAAACTTTGTGTGGTGAAATTGTGATAATCAACAATAAGATAATTTAAAAAAACCCACACACACTGCTTTCATTCGCATCTTTTTTTTGCTTGACTTCTCTAAGGCCAGGAGATAAATTTAGTTCTACGTTTTCATTTTCCTCCCTCTTTGTGAAACTGCAGCCCTGTTGGAACATCAAGTGTGCTTGTTATCAACGGGGTACAGGGCCCTGCTTGCATCAAGTGCACTCCAGTCAGGATCAGTGGGCAACGTTGAGCTAAATTATTATTTGAATTTCATCTGTCCCATGTCAAAAGCAAGAGAAGAAAAATTGTAGTTTTCAGAAAGTTAGATGATTTACTGTTGGTTTCACCTGTTTGTCACTATTCCTGTCCATATCACAGCACAAATTATCCATTCCCATACAAAGTACAGGTAGGTCCCTTCGTTCTCTGTTTTTGTTTTTTTTTTTTTTTTCTTATTTGGTTGATGCTCCTGGGCTTTGTTGATGCAATTTAACCTGCTGCATATTTCTCTTCCTGCACCCATTTTCCAGTGCAGTGCGTTTTGCATTAATTTTTTGGTACGTAACCTGAGTTTTTTTTAAATATTCAGCAGACTGGGAGCCTTTTTCCCTTGTGCTGAGATCTAGGTGAGGTGAGGACATCCACCAGTTTAGCAATTAATTACCAGCACTGAGAGGGCTGAAGGGCAGAGCTGCTCACAGTCAGCCACCCAAAAACCCTCAGTAAACTGTGCAAGACCAAAGACTGCCAACGACAGGGAGGGTCCCTCAATCCCACAGGGCACATCAGGGTCGTATCCCATCCCTTGTGCCTGGAATCTGGGGCTTTGCATGGAGCTCCCTGCTTGAAACCAAACACTGACAGTACCTGGGTGTTCAGTTCAACTTTCTGCAGTGAATTTGATTTTAGCAATTGTTTTATACTTCCCTGACACCAGCAGATTCTGTCTTCAGTTATCAGTCACGGCTCTAATCTCAGATTAGATTTCAAACTGCGTTTTTCCTGATTTTCGGGAGACTCGGCGTTACTTTGGAGTGTGTTCTTCCATCTGTTCACTGTGAATTTACTTGGAGTCCCTCGTTCTCCCAGACATTCTCTGTTTTTGTTTGGCAGTGTGTGTTTGCCTGCAGAATTCCCCAGAAACGTGCCATCTGTTTCCAAGTGCCTAAAGCAACAATGGTAAAGGCAGCAGCTTTGAAGCCAAAACCACGCTTTACTTGAGCCCTGCTGTGGTGGGCACACAGAGCTCTGAATTCAGCTCTGAAGTCAGTCAGTACTGGCTTCTAACTCCATTTGTGTTCCTGTTGCAGTGGTTCAAAGGAGATTTGCAAATGTAGGTCAGTTCTGTGTGGATTATTTAACAGGAATTCTCGCTGGAAGTGTTATTTATGCAAGTGTCAGGACTCAAATCTGGGAGCTCTGTGGTGTAATGGCACACACCCTCCAGCTACTACTTCTGTGGGAAGGGGAGTTGGATAAAGGGGGAATTCTTGTCGTGCACAGGAAATTTGAGGAGGTATTATCAATTTGCTATAATTCAAGGAGTAGTGATGCTGTGCTAGAGCTCTGCGCTGACAGCCACTTCGAAAAAGGCTGAGACAAATATTTGCAAACATTTATGAGCAACACCACAGCATTGCCCAAGTTTGTTTCTGCACCTCCTTTAGGCTTTGAATTTGCGTGTCTGCTGGGTTTTTTTTGTTGAAGGGATGCAGGTGCCATTAGTGTGGGTGAACTGAGCCTGGCTCTTTCTTCACCCTGCCCTAAAAATGGTCCCTAGTGTGTTCAGCTCAGTCTGCATCGAGTTCCACATCTCTGGGACTGGCATGCGAGTCAGTTGGTTTAAGTAATAGCACACTGTGCTGCAATCTGCTGCATAATTATACACTTAATTAGATTCACAGTTTGCTACCTATGTCACACTGTGACAGGGCTTGCTTCTCTTTGGGGAGGGCAAAAAAAACTCTTCTGCTTATAGCTTAGAAAAGCATCATAAGAGTTGATTTTCTCCCTGAAGGTTTGAGTTCCTCTTAGAAGAACCTGCAGAACAGATTAAAGCTCAAGTAATTACTGTTTATTAAATGTCAGTGGTGAACACCCCCCAATTAAAACAGGCCTTTGGGCTTGCAGGGGAAAAGCCCTGAGAACAAGATGATGATGGCAAACACACTTAGAGCTGTGGGATAAGCAAAGATGAAATTTCAGTGTGTGAGTTCTGAGGGAGCTGTGACTGTGAGGTCTTACATGACACTGAGACTGCCACAGAGTGGCCTGGTTTGGGAGGAACCTTAAAGATCATCTCATCCCAAACCTCTGCCATGGGCAGGGACACCTTCCACTAGCCCAGGTTGCTCAGAGCCTCATCCAACCTGGCCTTGGACACTGCCAGGGATGGGGCAGCCACAGCTTCTCTGGGCAACCTGTGCCAGGGCCTCCCCACCCTCACAGGGAACAATTTCTTCCCAATATCCAATCGAAACCTGCTCTGTGTCAGTGTGAAGCCATTCCCCCTTGTCCTGTCACTCCAGGCCTTTGTCAAGAGTCTCTCTCCATCTTTCCTGTGGGCTCCCTGCAGGCACTGCAAGGCCACAATGAGGTCGGTATCTCATGCGGTGAATCGCCTCCTACTTCACACAGGGCAAACATGCTCTTACTTCTTATTCTACAAAATATCTCACTTCAAAGTATCTTCCTTAAACATGTTAAACCTGCATTAAAAACTCTCTGTGATGGGCACTGCTTGTGTGTGGCAGCAAACATGAAATAGCCTTTATTTACCATTATTCATTTGAAACAATGGTATGTTTTGGAATGGAGGTATTGATGGGGCTCTGAGCAACCTGGTCTAGTGGAAGGTGTCCCTGCCCATGGCAAGGGAGTTGGAACTGGATGATCTTTCAACCCAAGCAATTCTGTGATTCTATAATTATGTCATTTGATCCTTCACAGAGAAATCCTTCCATCCTTCTCTGTGAAATTAGATGAAAAAATGGGCATAAAAATTTTATTTCTCATCCTGTTCCTCCGCTTCCTTTCAGGATAGGAACCTTAGAAGTGTCTGACTGCTTGAAGCCTCCACAGATGGGCTGTTTCCCTAAGCATGACACTGCAACGTGCAGTATTTCAGGGACTGTGTCAAATTGTCCGCGCTTTTAAATGTTCAGAAACATAAGCCAACGTCTCCCTGCATAACTGAGGAGTCCTTCACAACATCTTGCTGGTGCAGTTATGGCAGACTGCGTTTGCACAGACCCTGCTATGATGCTGTGAAGCTGATTGTTGTGCATTTCACTGAGCAATGCCAGCATTTAGGAGCCTGTGCTGTTAATTAGGGAAATGATTGTCCCTCGGCACTGGTGAGGGCACACCTCGAGTGCTGTGCCCAGTTTTGGGCCCCTCACTTCAAGTAAGGTCCCTTCTGTTCACACCATCCCAGCCTCTTTGCTTGATAACCCCATCTACCATTTCTTCACCAAACTGCCCGTCACTCTCTCCCTCCTTCATCAGTCTCAGTTTAAAGCTCTTCTCATCAGGTTTGCAGTTTTCAGTCTTGGCTTTTTTAACTCTGGTTAACACCTCAAAAAGTTTACTAGGAATGGGAACACGAAAGATTCAGTAAATTTTGACCAATGAATATAATATAAATAATAAAAATAAGGCCTGTGTGTTTCATAGCTCTGATCTGCAGCAGTTTCCCATAATGCTGTTTAGGGTAATTTCTTATGCATGCACAGTGCACACAGCCCATAAATTCTGCAATGGAAGAATCACTCAAGCTTTGGGTCAAAAAGGGCTCCTTTGCCCCCTGCTCGTGGAAGGCTCTTCCAGAATTTCATAGTTCTGATCCTTAGAAACTTCTCCCAAGTTTTCAGCCCACATCTTTCCTTGGGGAGTGTAGATAAAAAAGACCATATGTTCTTCTTAAGCCAGGATTGTCTTTTAGCTTAGAAATTTCTTTCCTTTGTATTTTTCCCTCCTGGGAAACTAAAGAAGCAATCAACTTCAACTTCTTAGGCAATTCCATTTTCAACTTCATTTTCTTAGGCAAGGTAAAGTAAGCATTTTTTCTTCTTTGTTTCTTTTCATTCGAAGGATTTTCTTAACTGCCTTCATAGTCTTGTCCTATTGATCTCTTGTAGTCATCCTGTAATCAAGCAGCAAATGGAGTCTTCATTCTTTTTCAGTCTGAACACATAACAGAGGAGAAATTCTGATTGATCTCTGAATAGACACTGTTAACTTGGTTTATTTCATGTGATTTCTATAATGATAATCCTTTAGTTCACCCAGATTTTTGATTGATTTCCCAACCTTTCTGAAGAAGCCTGATTTAACAAACTAATGATGTGGCTCTTCATTGTCATGGCTTTGTAAGCAGCATTTTAGAAGTGATATCTGGAGTAGAAACTATCAACTGTTTTTGGCAATGTGAATGAAAAACAAAGCAAACCACAAAGCAACCAGATCTTCTTGTCCTCTCCACTTAAAGAATAGATGTTTTATGCAAGACACTGCCTGTGGGGGGAAAAAAAACCCAAAAACCTGAAAATACATAACTGCTTAAAGAATAAAAAGGGCAGGAAAAAGTTTGTCTCCATTTGAGGAGGGAATATTGGGTGGTCATTGGCTTTGAAAATAAGGTTTTGGGGGCAGGGAGGTTAAGGGAACGTAGAAATTAACATCTACCTGAACCAGTTTTGGAGTTTAGGAGAGTTTATTTCAAGGTTAAACGAAGCGCCTCTTGAGTCCACAGGCAAGGACATTTCATTTTATTGTCAATAGGGCTGAGAATTTCTAGGAGAAATTACGAATTTTTGCAAAATTTGTTTCCACCCAGTCCCAAGGCTTGAAGTCCTCTGGCTCCTGCAGAGCGTGGCTCTAGAGCAAACTTTGTGGCTTATCTCCAGAGGAAAGGCAGGGGGTTTCCTGATTCCCTTCTCCACAGCAGGAGCCCTGGGACATTTAGGATGAGAAAAACCTATGCTGTTCTTGAACACGAGGTGCTTCAGAGCTGGGTAAGGCTCAGGACTGTGTGAAAAGCTGCTGCTCTCAGTTGGATGCTGCACAGCTGAATGAGCAGCCTCAAACCAGCTCTCAGGGGTGAAAGATCCCACGGGAAAAGAAGGTAAATCCATTCCTTAGTATGGAGCTGCCGGAGTGGGAACCCATCAGCCAACTGGGGGAGTGCCCCGGCTGCCAAAAGGGACACGAATGTTTGGAGGTCACTGAGAGTTTATGTGAATGCAAGGCAACAGTTCAACCAGGTTAGTCCAGTGCAAGCATAATAAACACAAAGTCAGACACTGAAATATTTGTAAGACTTTAGGAAACATTCAGAAAACGGAGGCCTTGCTGCTTTGCATCTCTGGTAGTTTTGCATTACCTAAATTCCTTCCTACCCTGGAGATTTGTCTTTTTCTTCCTTCAGTGATTCTCTTGTGTTCCTGACACCTTTAGAATTGATTTTGTCATCCCTGTGAAACAATAGAAATAAGAGCCCCCTCAAAAGGCAGTTGTTGGGTTGCGCATTTTTCAATGGCCCACGGTGTCTTTGGCTGAAGATTTGGTAGCAGAGCAGTTCTTACTGTATTTAACAGCAGCAGCCAGATCAAGTTCTTGCTGGGCTTTGACCCATCTAATTTTCTCCCTGCAGATTCCCACCACATCCTTGTAGTCCTCTGGCACAGCTGCCCCTTCTTCCAAAGGTGGTGAACGGCCTTTTTTTGTCCAGAGTTCCAGTTAAATCTCCCTGTTCATCCAGGCTGGTCTCCTTCCCCCGCATCTCATTTTTTGGCACATGGGGATGTTCCTGCACCTGTAGGATTTTGTTCATGGAGAATTTCCAGCCTTCCTGGTCTCCTTTGCCCTTCAGCACTCCCTCCCTAGGTGCTCTGTCATCCCAAACAGACCTCAGGAAATCCAGGGTGGGAGTTCTGCTGGCACCCCTCCTTACTTCTCAGAGAATCAAAACCTCATGACTCTGTCCAAGACAGCCTCCAACCCTCGCATCTCCCACCAGTCCTTCTCTGGGTGCCATCCCTGGTCAGCTCCCTCCCAGCTGCACCAGGAAATTCCCTGTCAGGAGCCTCCTGTCCCGTTTCCCCTCTGCTGCATTGTATTTCCAGCAGACACCTGGAAGTTCCTCATCAGAAGATGTTAAGAGGTAGTCAGCAGATGAAATTGCATGTGGGTATTCACTTTCTCTCTTAGGGATTGTGATTGGGGAGTTTTGATTATTTTGGGGTTTAAACATTTTTAATCTGCAAAGCCCAGTGTGTTGTCTTCAGGCAGAAACTTATTTTTGACACCTGGAGCAGAAGAGGGTCTCAATGTAGGTTTGAAATTAGAGAAGATATTACTAATTTTAGATTTCTGTCCAGGCTTACAGCTGTGCACAGCTCTAATCTAGATATCATTGTGTGGGAAGTAAAAAGCTCTGAGCCTACAGTTTCAGGTCTGTGGTGAGGACTCCTATATCTTCTCTGAAGTGATGTAAGGAAAAATGTTTTCATCCTGAGAGTGGTTCACTGTCAGTAAAGCTCCAAGAGGCAGTGAAATCTCCATCCTTGGAGAGTCTCAAAACTAGGTAATTTTTCATGGAATCATATCAAGAATGGCTTGGGTTGGAAGGGACCTTAAAGATCATCTAGTCCAAGCTGTGGTTACTGTGATGGATCACTGGGAAAACCGAGGAGTTGGGAATGTTGAAATGGCATCTCCATCTCTGTGTGTGGATGGTGTTCACCCAAACCTGTTATCAGTCTAAACAGAGCCTGAAAATATCTCTAGACCACAATTTAGACAGCTTTGGGACCTGCCTTTGGGATACAGGGAGCTGAATTTCACCTAGGAGATGGAGTTCCCGTGCCTGCTGTGCCATCCCAAAGCCAGGACAAGCACTGCACTTTGAAAGGGCTCTCCAGCACCCTCCAAGGAAAACCAGATTGGATGGAGAGGAGGAGCTGATCAGCCATCCTCTTTAATTTAAGAGATTTTCTTTTCTCTGTGGCTGTTTGTGTTTCTTTTTAATCACTTTAAACCGCCCTGGGACTGCTCTGCCTTGGCTGCTGCTTGTCTTGAGATTTGTGAGGGATGAGTTGCAACTTAGGAGTGCTGAGTGTTGAAATGCTTTTTCATCCAGGAGGTTTAAGGCACCTGGCTGAATTTCCAGACAAATCTCCTTAGTTCCAGCATGATGGCTTACTGTAGATACTGAAGAGAGATGCTTAATCAAGAAATTCCACAGAAGCTTCAGAATTCATTGATGGCAGGGTTGATTTCTTTGTTTTCTTTTTCCATGCAAAAGTACCCTTTCCCCCCAGTTTTCCATGAAGTTTTGTAGTTTTTTTTTCCTTGTTAAACTTTTCCACATCTTGTTTGGACCACTTTATTTTCAAGGGAGGCTCCCCCTCCCTCCCCTCCTAAACAAGATGAGAAGCTAAGCCAATTACTACAGAAAAACTAAATTTCCAAGTGTGTTTCAGGGGCCATGGCCACAGCTTCATAATCAATATCTGCCTGTCTGGGGGGATTTCACCTCATCTTTCCCCTGTGGGACAAGGTCTTCCCAAAGCCTAAGGTCTTCGTGGTTAGAGAAACGCAGCTCCACTTGTTCCTTGTAAGTACTTTTTGAAAACTATGGAGAAAAGCTGCATAATTCATGAGGGGAGAGTTCTGTTTTCTAAATAGTTGAGCTGTATCTCTTCCCACTTCCTACTTCTGTCTATATTCACCCCCTGATTAAAGCCAGGAACATGCAGTGAGATAGGCAGGCAGGCATTTAGCCCCAAATGCATCTCCCTTGCTTTCCAGAATGTTAACAGAGCACTTACACAAGCTCTCAGCAGGCTTAAAATGTGGCCACCCCGTAGGAAAAGCCTTTGCTAAATTTCTCAGACACAGATCAAGATGCAGGCTCTGTGCTGCTTCCCCTGCTCAGCAGCCCTAGTGTAACCACTGCAAACCTGACATTTTCCTAAGGAATGTGTGTGCAAGCACCCAGGGAGACACCTGGGCACTGGAACTGATCACATCTTATTTCAGACTCAGGCATTCAAGGATGAATCGTGTAAGGATTCTTCTCTGTTAACAACTGTTGAGGGGTTTTGTTTTTTGTTTTTTTTTTTTTTTTTCCTTTGGAAGGGGAATTTCTAAGCTTTTTCTTCTCTGAGGAAAGTTGCTGTATCAGAGATTTATGTCTTTCTGTTGCATTTAGTTGAACTCAGGCAGTGGTGGCACTGCTAGAGAGACAAGGGCAGCTGCTTGGGCAGAGAGAAATCAGGTGGCACTTGAGTAAAGAGCAGTTCTTGGACACTTTTAGCACAGGTCCTGCTCTGAGGCCATGTTTTATGGCCTGTTTATAGATGTGCTGGCATGGGAGCTGCCAGGGAATGAACTAGTGAGGATTTCTAAGGCTGATTTGATTCGGGTGCTTCTGATAGTGGCTGAGAGGAAGCCCCTTGTATCCTCTGTGGGAGCATCAGTGCTCCTGGGGAGGCATTTCCATCTCACAGATAGGGAAACTTGTGGGAACTCAGCTGTCAGTGGTTGGTGCCTTGAGATTCTCAGACAAGGGGTAACTTCACACACACTTCTATTGAGTTTGGGAAATTGATCTAAAAATGTTACTATAAACAGGCTCAGTTATTGTAAAATACAGTTTATACTGACATAAACCAAGCCTGCTGTGGGCAGGGATACCTTCCACTAGCCCAGGTTGCTCAGAGCCCCATCCAACCTGGTCTGGAACACTGCCAGGGATGGGGCAGCCACGGCTTATCTGGGCAACCTGTGCCAGGGCCTCACAGGGAACAATTTCTTCCTCATAACCCATCTAAATTTCCTTTCAGTGTGAAGCCATTCCCTTTTCTCCTGTCACTGCTTGCTCTTGTCAATAGTCTCTCTCCTTAGCAGCTTATTATCAAAATAGTAAAAAGTTGAGGAATAGGTACTTGGATAACAGATAATATGTCTTAAATGGATTATTTTCCCCCCACACGCAACAATAAATCCAGCTCCCTGGATTTACCTCTCGATGAGGGTATGAATCTGCAAATATTCACTTGTATACATCCTTCCAGGTGAGAAGAGCTGTAGGTCTTGGAGTAAAATTTCATAATGAAATTCATAATTTCATAATTGTAGACTTTTGGTCTTAGAGTTCATTTAAGGTTGGCAACTGGTACAAAAATGTTGGCCTGACCTGAGGATCAAACTTTTATTTTTAATAAAACTGATGGGAGCAAAATTGCTTGTGCACTTCTCATCAGCAAACAAGTTTCAAAATAAGAGTGTGACAGAGCTCAGCTGCATGGGATTTGAATGTGACTGACTGGCTTGAGCAGGAAAAATGTCTGGCAGTGTTTGTATAGGGGTAATATAGTTTGGATGTTGCCTTTGGGAAATGTTTTAATGGGGACTCGAGGTATCTACTCACTTTATTTTTGCATAGAATAGTTAATCTAACACGTCTAATGATGATGGGTGAGAGACTCTATCTAATTCTTCCTGTATTGAACCCAGGAAACTTATTCATGTGTGCTCTCTAGTTAGATATAATCATCACATTAAAAAAAAAAAATACTGAGAGCAAAGCCATCCATGTGAAAATCAGGGTATAAATGCAGATCTTTCTTTTGCGGTAAAACTACTAAATCATGTCTTTCCCAGCCTGAAAACTCAGTGTTTGCACATGAAATTGCAGAGAAGAGGATATTTACTTTACCTGGTCCCTTTGGTTCCCTACTTAAAGAGTGAAGAGCTTTGATCTGAAGTTAATAAAAAAGAAGCATAATCTGTATAAAACAGATGTACCCGGGAGACTTTTCAAATAGCTGTTTTTAAAATTTTTTGGTTTTCACTGAGGACTAGGAAGTTGGGCCAAAAAAAAAAAAAAAAGACCTTTTTTCAAGCTGAGATGCACAGCAATTTTTTTATCTGACTCTTTAGCAGAGACTATATGAGGAAGTATCAGTCCTTTGATTCCAGAGTTGATCCTTGTCCGTGTGGATGTCATTCCCCATCTTGCTGTTGGGAAATTAACATGGTAGAGAATAGGATTTTTATGATTAAGATGATAAGTGGAGTGGCTGCTGGGTTTTAAGGGGTCTATTAAATACGACTTTTGTATGCACTTCTATATGACCAGCGAGTTGCCAGAGTCCTGCTGAGGAGCTTTTAAAAAATCATGGAAGTGTTGGCTGGAGGGCACCTCTGGGAATCCTCTTGCAAGGGCAAATTGCCACCAGGTCACATCAGCCAGGGCTTTGCCTGCCTGAATCTTGAACCCTTTTGCAGATGAAGTTTCTGTGACACAGGAGCCCTTGAAAATGATCCCTTGTCATTTGTGTTAACTCATCCCCCCCCAAAAGCCCTGCAGGAATCCGTGGCTAAAGAAGAAGAAATGTGCCCAGAGCTGCAGAAATAAAGATTAATTGGTTTGTTGCTTTTCAAATGAATTGGCATATTATATTTTAATAGTTTAAGCTGGATCTATATTTAGCACCTATACTTCTAGAAAAGATTAAAAGGCTTTTGTTCCACTGATCCTTAGGATAATCAAGCTTCAAATTGGAGATCAGGACATGCAGAATGGGTTAGGGGAGTTAATTATTCAGAAACTGAATGGCTCAGATTTTTTCCTGTCTTTCAAAAGCTCTAAAGCCTGTTTTTCCCAAAATGAGGAGTTTTCATAGAATCAGAGTCATAGAATGGTTTGGGTTGGAAGGGGCCTTAAGGATCATCTTGCTCCACACCTTGCCATGGGCAGGGACACCTTCCACCATCCCAGGTTGCTCAGAGCCCCATCCAACCTGGCCTGGAACACTTCTGGGGATGGGGCAGCCACAGCTTCTCTGGGCAACCTGTGCCAGTGCCTCCCCACCCTCACAGGGAACAATTTCTTCCTAATATCCCATCTAAACCTCCTCTCTGTCAGTGTGAAGCCATTCCCCCTTGTCCTGGCACTCCAGGCCCCTGTCAAGAGTCTCTCTTCCACTATGGATGCATAGTTTCAAGAAACACCCTCATGGCCTTGGTCTCTGTCCTCTGTGTTTCCAGGGCGTGGTTTGGGGAAGCCTTGGAAGACAGGGAGCCACATCTTGTTCTTTATTATTTTCCATGTGTTTGCACAAAACACAAAACAAGTCAGAGCTGCACCAGCCTCGGAGCTGCTACCATTTTACGGCATAATTCAGAGCCACGGGGCAGAATCACGGAATTACATGAATTAATCAAGTATTTCTAGATGTCTATAGTCCAGCCTGCTGCTCAAAGCAGCATTATATCTGAAGTGAGACCAGGTTGTGCAGAAATGTGTCAGGTTGGGTCTTGAAAACCTTTAAGGCCACAAACTGCCCATCACCATAACATCTCTAGGTAACCTGTTCCTGTGCTTTGATATTTTGCTGTGCCTTTTTTCCCCACCCTTATGTCCAGTAAGAACCCCTCTTGCTTCAATTCAGGACCATTATCTATTGTTCTGTAGCTGGGCATGTGCGATCCCAGCTCTTTGTCCTTGGCAAAAGCCTGTCAGGGATTCGAAGGTGGCTTTAACATGTCCCCAAAGTTTTATTTTTAGTATCGTCAAGCTCCGTTGCCTCAGTTTCTCCTCTCAGGACAAACTCTCAAGGCTGGACAGTTTTGGTGCCACTCACTGAAGTCATTCCAGTTTACTTTTAAAAGATTCCCTGAAATAGCTGTTCATGCTTTAGGAGTGTTTCGTGATTCATCCAAAAGGATGGATAATCATGGCTAAAATATTTTGACTGGCTTTCTTACAGGCCTGCGCTCAAATATATGAGCACAGCATCTGGTTTGTGTTCCCTTGACTTCCTGTCTGGGTCATCTCTAATTTTGTCTCCCCCATGACACCCAAGAGTCCTATTCCATTGCCACAGAGAAAATATAGAGGTTTTGCTTTGGACTTGAATGAAGAAAAAAAAAAAGGGATTCTTTAAGTTTTTTCTTACTGCTTGTGTCATAATTAGGCAAAACAACAAGAAAACACTTCTTAGAAATCTTCTTAGTACATCTGTGGTTTTTCAGGAAGAAAAAACCCTGGATATCACTGCATATATCTTATTATCATGGTGAATGTTAAAAAGTGCCAGTAATGTATGTTAATACTGACTTTTCCTGTCGATTCAGATGAGCACGTTATGGATAAAGCCCAGATTCCCAAACCCTCATGCCACTATGAAAAAATGTTCCTTCCCTTCTCAGACTTGGTCAAGAAAATTACTTCAGGAATAGAAATGAATTATATAAGGCTGTACCCTGGCCATCTGACAACTTCACATCTTCCCAACAGGCACAGTACTAACTTTATCCCAGCACAGTGCTCGGGCTAATATGAGTCATCTGATAACCTCCTCATTGTGCACTGACCTCAACCTTGGACCAAAATAAACAGAAATTCGATTACAAACCTCTCCTTGGTGCTCTCACCCTTCCTCCAGTGTGTCTGAAGCTCTGAGGAGCATGGCAGACTGGGAGGCTTCGCTTTCCTCCCATCCGGCCGTGGTGAAACGGGAGCTGAGCTTCGGGATGGGCTCTGTTTGTCCTCTAAAGAGCCCCAGGCTCTGATCCTGTGTTCAGTGGGTTCAGCACTGGCCTCACTCTTCTCACTGCAGGTGAATTGCTCCTGCCTGAGGCTGAGCAGGAGTCCTCTGTGATACGGGAAAAGCCTTGCATCTTCCTCTGAAGGCAGGACCTCGCTTCTAACATCTCATTTCTTGACTCTCCCTGCTTGCATTAACGGATGGGATAGATTTTTGTAGGTTTGTAATTTTTTTTTCCCATTCTCCTTTCCTGACAGCCAGATGCAATATGGGGATCTTCAGGAAGAGAACAGGGCACTTGGGGCAGAGAAAGAGCAGGGAGGATCAGTGATAGGCATTTTTGGGATAAGTTTTCCCTGAAACATATCCACTTTGAAGACACAAACCTCTGTCTGTATCCAGGGATGACCAGCTGCGATGTGCTCTCTGTGGCAAGAGAGGGATGGCACATTGCCTCGCATGGATATGGGCCTATTAAAGCACTGGACTGAGCAGAGAGAACTCCAAGATAACCTCAGCCCTGCCACTGAGGGGCTTTGTGTCCTTTGGCACTCAGCTCTTGCCTCTTCCCCATCTACAAAATGGAGGAAAAATACCCCATCACTAAGGTGGGCCTGTTGTAAAGCCATACCCTTTTTAGGGAAAGATGTAGGGTTTTGTAGTTTGTCTGGAGAAGATTCCAAGGGGGTTGACTTATGGAGGGTGCTGAGCATCCCTGCACCAAAAATAAAGCTGCTCATCTCCTAAAGCCTTGATTTAAAGCTCACTGAGCTGTTCTCTGTGAGTAAATTATAGAACAAATTTACCTCGGTCTCTGGAGCGATCCAGCCCTGATTTCTCTTTAAATAAATATTTGAAACTTCACTGTGAAAAGCAGATGTTAAATTCATGTTATTCTACACTGCTTTTGAACTGTCTGCTTGAAGGTAGGCCCCCTTTCCTGTTCTTGCTGTGCATAGGTCATCTGTTCTCCAATATCTGAGACCACTAAGGCAGGAAAGCTATCCATGAAAAAAAAAAAAGGGAATGTAATAGTTTTTGAGGTGCATTTTCAGATGCATCATGCAAAAGCTTCCTAAAACATTCAAGAACATTGTCATGTATGAATTTACAAGGACACACGTATTTCTACAGCCAGGGGATAATTCTGTAAATAAGCACAGCCCTGCAACCAAACGTGCATGCAAACATGGCCAAATATACCTAAAGATTTGTACAAAGCTTGCACTTGCTTGGCTTTAATAACTACCCGCATATCTGGGCAGAGTAAAGATGAATCTGCCAAAAATTCTAAAGGTGAGTCGAGAAGTTTGGGTGGAAGGCACTACTGAAACATGGAATCATTACGTTAAAGAAGACCTGTAAAAAGTTGGGACTTGCAGACACCAAACTTTCAGTACTGAATGTGACAGAGAAAGAAAGGATGGTTCTGTTCTGAGAGCCAACTCAATTTGTACCCAAACTATCCTAAAATGAAAGGATTCTTTCATCTGAACCATTCAGGCTCAATGCTCCTTTTGTTTTACATGAAGCCTGAGGTATTCACCTCCTGTCACTTTGCTGGTGAAGTGTTTTACCTCCTTTATGACTTGATCAGAAGATCTTTGTATTCAGCAGAATGTTTCCTTTTCATGTCAGTCAGGTTGGGAAGATCTGTGCACCTCGTTCCTTTGAAAAATGGATTAATGATTCAGAAGTGCATTAACTTTGAATGTCCAGAGCCAGGCACCTCAGAGAGTGTGATCTTGAGTAGTTTGGAAAATTAGCTTCCTCTTTCCAACGTGTACCAAAACCACACAAACACAGCAGTTCCTCATGGAAATGGAGCAACGAGCTTACACATAAGTTCAAGTTTCTCTGGAAGCAACATTCTTTGTGTCTGGGGTAAGATTTTGAACTTAAGATCAAGTGTAGTGCCTCTGTAATAAGCACAGAAGAAAAAAAAAAGGAGATGAAGATGGAGATATTGGTTTGCTTCCTAAGAAATCAATATGAGACAATTTGGCAATGTGTAGTGCTTGGAACTCATTTTGGAATTCCCTGGTGCAAGCAATGGCAATCACCTGGGAATAGCAGAGAGAGAAGTGGATTTCATGATGATCCCTAATTTTATCTTCCTCACCCAATTATCGGAATTGCAATATCGGTTTATGTCTCTGACTGTGTATGCAGTCCACCTACTGAGAAGATTCTGGAGCACACAAATTCTGTCCCTCAGAAGTATTTAGGTTTTTTTTCTCTTGCCACAAATTCTACCTGTTTTAATACCCTTCAAAGGAGCAGCTGCTGTAGCTTAAATAACTCTCAAATTTATATTTTAGGTTTAAATCTATGTCTGTTAGAAGGTCCTAGTCCATTCATTTTCTCTTCTGATCCAAGACCAAGTTCTGCATACATTTGCCACCCTGGAAGTGAGAAGTCATCCCCAGTGTCCTATGGGTCCCTCGGACCTCAGTTACCCTGATGTAACCCTGATGACTGCCAGCAAATTTCTGCATGTTTACCCAGGGATAATCAATAACACTTTGGGCTTAGAAGCAGTGATTGTTTACTGGAGGCTCCTTCACTTGTCTTCCTGTGAATTAAAAATTGGGCATCAGACAAACCTTCTTTCAAACAATGAGGATGGTAGTCCTTTTTTACTTGTGAAGATTTGGGAATTATATTTTAACCAAAGCTGTCTGAGAATCTCCTATGAGGACAGTTCTCTGATGAAAAATACATATTATTAGGCATCATCATCCGCTGAGATTTTATGCCAAGAAAGCTTTTTATTTCTCCCTCTCCAGGATGAATAGGGGGAGTTATCCTTGGTTCTCTGCTCAGAGGAAACTCAGGAGCAGCTGTCAGGTGGGGATGAACAGCAGCCACCTTCCTGCCTGTTCCACTCAGCAGCATTCTTGGAAGCCAGGCACTGGGAAAGGGGAAAGCAGAAAGACACAAGAGGCTGTTGCTCAGCCTTATTGCTCCTTTAAAGAACCACTGTTGAATCCTCTTTCTCCTTAGGAGCAGACAGGGAAAATAGGGGAAGAAAGAAATGCATAGATAAGGCATCAAACCCTTTAATGACAAGCACTTAGAATTTCTACAGGTGCCTTTCTGGTGCAGTGAGCTGATAAAAATTGGAAGACAGGCACATGGAGTTCCTTCAGGTTATCATTTCCTCGGCTGTCAGAGGTCAGGTGAATTAATCTGACATGAGGCAGGAGTGGCCATAGAATCATGGAATGGTTTGGGTTGGAAGAGACCTTAAAGATCATCTTGTTCCACCCCCTGCCATGGGCAGGGGCACCTTTCACTATCCCAGGTTGCTCAGAGCCCCATCCAGCCTGGCCTTGGATACTTCCAGGGATGGGGCAGCCACAGCTTCTCTGGGCAACCTGTACTAGGGCCTCACCAGCCTCACAGGGAACAATTTCTTCCGAATACCCAATCGAAACCTCTTCTGTTTGAATACATTCCCCTTTGTCCTGTCACTACTTATCCTTGTAAAAAGTCTCTCCATATCTTTTCTGTAGGCTCCCTGTAGGTGCTAGAGGGATGAGCAGTTTGATGCAGCTTTGTTGCCACAGTGTCTGGATCCAGCTGCAATCTCCTCCATAAGTCAGAGGTAAACAGCAGATGAGACATCTCTGAGCAGGAACAGCATGGCCACAGAAACCTCTGAATCTTTCTGTGCTAGCTGGGTAGGCTTACGTGTAATTGAAGGAATGCTGGAAGCAAATCCATTAAAAGGGTTTTTGTGGATGCTGAAAGCTTGGTGGCAGAGAGATTTTTCAGTGTCTGCCTGTGTCCGTGAGTGTTCCTACTTTCTCACGGAACTAGCTGCAAAACAGCTAGCGGGCTTTTGTAAATAACTTGCCTATCTTGCACCTGCGAGATGTTTTTTGAACATTGTTATTGCAACCATGGTCTCTTTAGCAAACGTGTGTGTTCTGGATCTAGCCAATAGCCCTGGTGGGTGGTCAGCTAAGATCCAATGGCTTTCCTGTAACTTCGAGTATAACACTCTACTGTATGTAAATAAAGAAGGGGCATTTCTATCTAGTTCCTCCTGAGTTCGGTTCTCTCCTTCCTCCCCGGGCCGTGTCCGTACCAGCGACAGGTTTTCAGTAGCACCGATGTCCTTCTAACAACACAGGCAGAGGAATGACTCTCAGGTCAGTGCTGCCTGTACAAGGAGGCTGGAGCTCCTTTTTCAGAACATGTTCTTGCATTACCTTTGCAGAAACATCTGCCAAAGGGGCCCACTGGAGTGGAAAGCAGCCTGATCCTTCCAGTGTTCCTGGGGGATGTGCCTGGGAGAGAGCGCTGGTTGCCTGCAGAGGAAGAAATCTGTGCAAGAGCCTTCCTCTGAAGGCTTGGCAAATATTTTTGTTTTGTAACCTCCCTCGTACATTGTTTGGGATTACACACAGAGTGTTTTACTGGGCTGCAATGATCTCCACAGCCTGGGCATCAGGTGCTGCAAAGAGCTCAGCATTTGCAGAATTATCTCAGCAGTTGCAGAATTACTGGTCATTTTGGGCTTACAAAAATAGATGTGATCTTTAAGGCTCCATTCCAATAGCTGGCTCTGATGACAGCTCAAAATGCCTCACAAAATGAAGTGCAGTTAATGCTATTTCTGTCCTGAGCTGATCTATGGGGTTTTTTTAATTATTATTCTTAAATATTAATAGTAATGTCTCCACAAATGATCTGAAGTTCAGAATTCCACATTTCCTCATCCTTTAGTCAATCTGTTCCTCATGCTAGGTGCTAGTTTTGCTACAATGGCTGAAAGAGCACTTCTAAGCAGGGTGAAAAAACTGCAGGATTGGGATCACTGTCCTTAGGTGAAATGGTTCCCTTGGGAAAAACCCTGGAGAAGCTGCTCCTGAGAACCTACTGGGAAGTTAAGAGGGATTCTGTTTGCTTTTTAAAAGCCCAGAATACTTCATTTATTTTTAGATGTCTGGCAGTGAATTTGGCTGCTTTAGGGATGCTTAAGCTCTTCTTAAATTCAAGCAAGGTTCCCTGTTTTTCCTCCAACAGCAAGATGCCAGCAATACCCCAGCAGATGTCCACAGACCTGTCAGTTCAGTTACGTTTGTTTAACTGACAGTCTGATAAAACCTTGTTTGCAAATATTTTGGATCCAGGGGTTTGACTGGCCCATCACACAGGCAGGGATATATAGCAGGAAAAGGTTAGGAAATTGTATTTGTTGTAAAGAAAGCTTTTCCTAAAAATCAGGGGCTACTCAAAGCAAAGTTCTAGAAAGGGTTAGTTATGTGATGATGTGTACAAACAGAAACTGAAATGTCTGGGGTTTCAGGGCTGTGGAACTGAAACATGACAGTAGGTTAATGGCTCAAATTCAAGAACAGCTTCCATGGTAAATTTAAGGCTCCTCTTCATCTTTTAACAAATAATTTAGGTATTTTCCCACAGAGAATTATTGACTTCAGTGAGAGCAAAATCAGAAAGAAATTCCAATCTGAACTGAAGCAACTGGAGTTTGAAACCTTGCTATGGGAAAGGCATTATGCATTTTTCATAGAAAGCAATAAAATATTAATTCCTTTTAGTGACTTAGATGAGCACTATACAAAAAAAAATATTAGAACTGGGGCAAAAGAATTGCATTATTCAACCACATCCTCTTCATTACATGTTATTAAAGAGATGTTCGATATTTTGAGAGGAAAAAGACTTTTATAGTTCTGCTTATTAGAGTAAAAAGTTAAAATTTCTTCAGTCTTGGGAGAGAGAACTGAGGCTGAGGGAGATGTTCCCTCTCCTTTCTTTCTAAAGAAGTGAGTATCAACATTATAATTAAGGAATTTTGTTTGACCCTTGTGCTGGAACAACATTTTACAAGAGTGTTCATCAGAAAAGCCCTCAGCAGAGTTAGAGCCTGGCTCCACTGACATTCCAGGCTCCTTCCCAGTGATCCCAGAAGAGGCCAGAGGGATTCCACCAGCCGAGGAAAACTGCTCCCATGCGTGTCCCTCCAACAGTACCTAAGTTACTATAAAAGGCTTCTGCTGAGTCCAAGATTGTAAGGAACAAATATTACACAATCATAGTCCATTGGGTGCTGACATCTTCACAGCAAGCCTTGACCTGGTAATGCTATAAAATGTTAATTTTATGGATTTCTCATTCAACTCCAAAGGGCGGTTCAGGAAGGTTTGTTTTACAGGCAGCCTGTGCCTGTTCAGGGTGGGTTTAAAAAAGAAAAATAATAAAAGTAGTGCTGCTGTTGTTTGTTCTCCCAAGAGCTGAGGCCTGGTTTGGCAGCCATTAGGAAACTGTTGGATATAAGTGGATAAGACAGATCTAATAGGAGAGATGTCATGGAAAGAGCGTGATTCACTGCTCTGGGCTGTGCACAGAGCTCAAATCTTTGGTTTAATCTGGTGTTAGGTGCCAGCTCTGTGTCTATAGTTTGACACCAGCGCTAGTACAGAGCGCTTTTTTCCTTGGCTCTTGGTGATCCTGAAACTCTTTCACCCCTTTTGAGGAGCCTTTCCTGCATGCCTCAGGTTGATCACGCCCCAGTGAGGTAATTATATACTGGTGCTGTAGATATGTTCTGCAAGCAGCAGCTGGAGCTTGGGGAAAACACCCTTTCCTTGGAAACCCTTGCTCTCAAAGAAGTATTACAGCAAAGCTTTCCTGGATCTGCTTCCAAGATTAACACAGAAGGCTTTAAACCGCATCCAGTGCTTCAAACTGTGACTCTGCAAGCTCCAAATCTTGAAAAAAACCTAAAACTGGAGGTCTTATATCAGACAAATTCGCAATATAGCTCTCTTCCATTGCAGTTTAATGCATTGCTCAGATTCCATTAAGTTGCAGCACAGGACATAGCCAGGGAAGTGCAGTGGCTTTTGTTTCCTAGATAATGGACATTTAAGGATGAGATAACACTGTATTCCTGATAAAACGAGAGAGGCAACATTGCTGGGAAAAACTAAAGAAAAAAACCAAAAAAGCAGTGAGCATCTCAAACTTTTTCTTGTCCTTTTTCTCTACCTTCCCTACCTCACTGAGCAATGGGGTCATTTATGTATTAGGTTTCCTTTTTTTTTTGCCTGTTTACTTATGGAGCCAGTTCCTCTTGCCCCGAAATCTGATTCAGACTGAAAGTATCAGAACTTGTGGCTCTCCAGTGGTTTCCAGAAAGTCCAGGAGCAGACACAGATGATTTTGCATGGATGATTTCTGTCAGATATTTTTCATCCTCACCTTATCTGTAGCTCTTATGATTTTCATTCAGCTTCCCTGCAATGCCCCACTGATTTTCAGCAATTTTCATGCAGGGGAAGAGATGGCTTTTGTTACAAAGCTGATCTTACATCTGGGTTTTTTTGCTTTGTATTTGAAGATTGACTTGATGTTCCAGTGGTCAAGAAGAGGGGAAGTTATTTGTGCCCTGTGTAGCCAAGAAGGCGGGAGGGCTGTGTGAATGGATTTAGTTTGGTACTGGTTTTTGTACATCAGGTTGAGTTTTAATTGAGTTTGGTGTCTCTTTGGTCTACGTTCAGTAATAACAGTCCCAAAATACTGTCACTGAGTTCAAGGATCATACTACCGTTATCTTCAAGAGTTTGGCTAAAGGCCTCTCTGCCCCAGCTGGAAGGTTTCTTGTTGATCTTAAAACTGCTCAAATAAGATTCTTTTCATGTTGCTTGTCTACCTCTGGGCTAATTTGCTTGTTTGTTTTTATTTTGAAAGCTTCTGCTAAAACAAACCACAGGAAAAAAAAAAGATTTGGCTGTCTCTGAAACAAAGTTGGTGGAAAATGTTTTGCTCTGCCTGTCAGAAGTTATTACACTCATTTTGCTACAAAGCTCTCCTACTTTCGAGCAGAGCCAGAAAATTTGGCAGGGAGGCTATTCTGATGTCATGATGCACTTTCTGCCATCCTTGAAGAAATTTGCTCAATGCATTTTTTTTTAATGTGTATTTCTTCAGAGACTTGTCAGAGCTTTGCTCTGGAAAGACCAGAAGTTCCTGTGTCAGTGGGAGGGACTGTTCTGGCTGGCCAAGACCTGCTGCTCCTGGCAGGGAGGGATGGGATAACAGGTGGCAGGCTGAGACCTGTGTCTCCAGGGCTCTCCATGCCTGCAGGCAGGACACTGGGGAAATGGGAGGGTGCAGAAGTCACAGAATGGGATGAAGGGAGAGGCAGCCTGAGGTGAGAGAAGGAACACAGTGCTGCCAGCTGTGTCCTCACAGGTGGGGACATGACCCTTTTTTAGCCAGATGACCTTTGGAAGTCTCATCACTTCCATTCCAGGGGTGAACAGAAGTCCCTGTGAAGGGCAATAAAGTTACAGAAAGGCCAAATCCTTTCCTTCCTCTTCGTGGCAGGGACTGGGACAGGGAGAGCAGGCAGGAAGAGCTGTGTGGCTCCAGGGAGCAGCATTCCCTTCTGCTTTCCCTCTTGTGTGCACCTGGTCAGGCCAGTGCCTGCACTCACCACAACGTTGCTTGGTGAGAACAATGCAAAGATGATCTTTACAGAGACAGACAGACCAGCATTCGGGGGGACAAATGGAAATATGGGAGGGGGGAAGGTCTTGGTGTAGACAGGTTATTCCTTATGGCACTGTGTACGGGACAGGATGGATGCGTGACACACATGGGATGGGGGCTTCCCCTGCAGGGCTCCCTTCACACCAGAGCAGTACAAATCTCATGAAAATCTTTATTGTTCCCTCTCAATAGCAAGAGTAAATGTAATGAATTTCCACAGCTCAGGTGTTCTTTTGCTCTTGGTTATTTGGGTTTCCCCTGGGTTTTGTCTGTATGTTTTGGTTTTGTTCATCTTTTTAATAAAGTTTAAACAGGCTGCAAGTGCATGTGACTGTAGGTGTGCCCTCAGTGGAAGTTTCACTGGCTGACCCCAAGCTCTCAGGGATGGCTGTTAAGGGATCCTCTAAGTGGCCAGCAGCTCCCAAACTCTCCCCAACAAATTTTGCACAGTTTCACAGGTTGTCCTCAATTGTCACAACTCCTTCTGTTCCTCTTGTTGCCCCCATCTTATCCATTGCAATTAGTGACTGAAGAATTTTGGTGTTTGTCATTTCTCTGTTATCTCTTTGTGTCTCTGATTTTCTTTCTATTTTTCCCTGTATTATCACCTTTCATAGAATTGTAGATTTATAGAATGGTTTGGGTTGGAAGAGACCTTAAAGATCATCCAGTTCCAACCTCCTGCCATGGGCAGGGACACCTTCCACTAGCCCAGGTTGCTCAGAGCTCCATCCAACCTGGCCTGGAACACTGCCAGGAATGGGGCAGCCACAGCTTCTGTGCCAGGGCCTCAGCACCCTCACAGGGAACAATTTCTTGCCAATATCCCATCTAAACCTCCTCTCTGTCAGTGTGAAGCCATTCCCCCTTGTCCTGTCACTCCAGGCCCTTGTCAAGAGTCTCTCTTTGCAATGAAAGGGTCCTTGATTGGGTCACCTTAAAGAAGCAGAAGCTTTCTCCTTCCACACACCCTATATATAAGGCACTGATCATTTCCTGGGCCACTTAGAAAACACTGCACCACTAGCTAAAAACATCAGAGGTGCCACTGGCAGCATGTACAACCTGCTCTTAGCCAGGACTCCTTGCAAAGGCTTTCAGGATTTGGGCTAAAATAATTTTCCTCACTGGGAGTGTGCCCAGATGTAAAGGGCATTCTCAAGAATTCTCAAGAATTGCTTGTCATTTTTTGGAAATAATGCCTTTCTCTTGCATGGAAGTGGGGCTTCATTAGAATATTGGGGTTTTGGTGTGAGCCAAAGTTAAATAAAAGGATTAGGAGCAGAAGGGACTGGGAAATGAGGGAGGAAAGAACAGCAGACTGAAAAGGCTGGGAGAAGGTAGAAAATGGGAAGGAAGATGGGACATGGGCAGGAGCCGAGGCACAGGATGGAGGGATAAACACTTGGGACAACCTCAGGGCTTCTAGGATGGAAATAAATTAAAGAATGGAAATTGAATGTTGGAGTGCAGGAGCAAAAGGGGTTGAACAGACCCACAAGAGGACAAGGTCCAGCTTAAGGATGAACAGAGCTGTCAAAGCAGTTGCATCTGATGCTGCAGAACCTGACGCAGTATTTGTGCACCTCAGCTGTTTTAAGCTGCCTAGCAAAGAGCTGTAAACCCCTCCATCTTTCCATGCTGATGGGTCTGCACGCTGCTGTCATTTTCTGTCACACTCATTCATTTGCTCACACCACACCATTACGTTGTGAACCTAAAAACTGTGGCAGGCCAGAATGTTTTTCCTCCTGTGATAAACAGAAACGTGAAGTCCCTGAAATACATCCACAGTGTCTCTGTGGGAAAGGGCATCTGAAAAAACCCATGGGAAGTACTTAAGGGATTTAAAAATAAGGGTTTAAAAGTTATTCATCTGTAGATAGATTTTTTGGGAAAAACCCAAGGCAAACACAGTATTAAAGGCACTTTAAGTTAACAGAAGTACTTGAAAGGTAGGACATATTTGTGTGAAGGTTTCTGGTACAACCTGTTTTGTCTTCCCCTCTTCTCTTTAACCCAGCATTGTGACAAAATCTTTAGTTATGCCATTATATTTTTTGCCAGTACAAGAACCTGTCCTCATTCAACACACGAAAAAGACAGTGTTCCAGGAATAGTCTGGGTTGATCCAGGGAATGGGACTGTCACCTTCACTTCATGGAAGTGCAGTTCTTCCTCCATCAGTCAGCAGTGGCATGAGCGTCCTTTTCAAAGGGCAGGATAGAGGCTCTTCAAGGCCAGGCTGGATGGGGCTCTGAGCAATCTGGGCTAGGGGAAGATTGGAATGGGATGGTCTTTAAGATCCCTTCCAGCCCTGGCCATTCTATGATTCTATGACTGGGATGAATGGTTTCCCACCAGAGAATAATCAGGGTTACTTCTGTTTTGAGAAAACTGGGATTTTTTATCCCTGCTCATTGTGGTGATGCATGAAATCATGATGGATACATGGGTATTGTTAGATGCCCCAACCCTCCTCACCTTGCTGCCGTCTGGTGCTTTGAGATCTGCAGTTACATGAACTGAGAATTCTTTGTGTGTTTTCTTCCCTCTTGGAGTGTAACACAAATGGGAAAGCCAAGGTTTCATTGCCCGTACTCAGTGAAATCACTGCTCTTTCCTATCCTGAGTCTGGCATTCTGTGAGATGCAGAGCAATGTTTCAGACCTAGGCCTACACTTGGACTAGAATAAAGAGGCTGAAGGCACTCAGGGATCTGGCCATGAACATTTGATGCTGTAACAGTTGATTCTCTGATGCCTGGAACAATGTTAATACACATCCTTCAGGTTTCTCCCGCTTTCTGGTGAGGAAACAAACCAGAACTCCTGCTTTCGAGTGGTTTGCCTAACAGCTCCAAGGCTTAAGCTAATTCTGCTTTCCTCCCCTGTTCAGCACTCTCATTTATAGATTTATGGCTCTGAGTAAGAAGGGAAGTATGAAGTTGGCTGTAATTGGTACTGTGCATAAGTGTAAATTACCATTTCAAATGGGGATGCTCTGCCAGCTATTGCATTTTTTTTTTATTTCCCCTGTCTATTGCTCTTTTTAGATCGTGGGGATTTGTTTGATGTGTGGAATACTTTGGCTCCTGGGAGATGATTCCTACCCCAGGGCTTCCAGCCTGTGGGAGGTTCTGTCGTGCCTCCCAGGCTGCACATTAAGGTGTTGATGGATGATTTCAGAGGTGCATTGATCACCAAAATATACTGCAGGTATGGAAGGTGGTGTTCTTGTTCCTCTATTTGTTGGGGGTGAGTGTTACAAGATGCCACATGAGCAAAGCATGTCAAGCTGTTCTGCTGAATGCCCAGCGGTCAGACAGCATCCTCCACCACTTACTGGGCAGCCTGCAGCCCCAAAAGGAGTTTTGGAAAACTGATATGAGAAGTATTTTGCTACTGGGCTGCAAGGAAGTGAAGAAACTCTAGTAGGGTTAGAGGGATGAGAAGCTCCATCATTGGGAAAAGTACCTGAATGTGGGAAGCAGAAGATAGGGGTAGCACAGGAGTCGTGGAGGAGGGAATTGGAAAGTTCAGGAGACGATGGGGTAACTGGGAAATGCAGGGAGTTAAGGAAGTGGCTAAGAAGTTTTGCATGCCCTAGCCTCAAACTTAGATTCCTACTTGGGATATCTTAGTTTTGGAGTGAGGGTCTCTGGGTTTGGCTTTCCTGAGAAAATGCTTCACAGACACAACTTTTTGGCAGCTGCAGTGCTGATCACATCAAATCCTGCAGAAGGGAGCTAGAGGAAATCCAAAGGGTGGCAGTGTTACCCAAAATGCTGAGCCACGTTTGGGGGTGCATAAGACATCCCAGGGAATGGTTGGAAGTGAACTCGTGTGCTGCAGATTGACAGTGCCTGTATGGACCAGACCTGGGAGAACAACGTCCCTCCAGTTTTTGGAGCAGGATGAGAGCCCAGAACCAGGTGTTCTGTGCTAGTCAGAATTATTTTCCCCATGAATCTATGAAGGGACTTTTGTGCACCTTGGCATTAATGACCAATACAGCCTGCAGGAGGATGTGGTCACCATAAACTCTTGAACCACAGCGAGGTGCCAGACCTGAGACTGTAGATGTGATCACAGCCACCGCCTCGAAGCGGAGCTTAGTGGCACCCTGAGGTGGCACTGGCCTCGTGGTGTTGGCTTCAGAGCCAGCAGCCAAATCTCTCTCCAGGGAGTGTTATGGTGCAGCAGCGTGGCTTTCGGGAGCGCTGCGCTTGTCCCTCCCGACATCTCTGTGTCTCCCTCGCCTCCAGCTCTGCAAACTGTGTGCCATCAGGAGCTGCTGGCCCAGCAGGATCTGCACGGAGGCTGAATTGTGGCAGCTGGCATTGCCTCTTAATATAGAAGTGAGGGGTGTGGCTGCACAGGAAGCGTGGTGCAGAGCGGCTCGGGAACAGGCTGCGTGCTAAAAAGAGTTGAGTTGCACACTGCAAGGGCTTCTCTGGCTTTAATACCGAGCCTGAGGTGCACTGTGAGCGCACCAAAGGAAGGACAGCGGCTTCTGAAGGGCTGCCAGGAGCAAGCCCAGATGGTGCAGAGCAGCCTGAGTGCCTGCTCGGAGCTGGGCTGTGGCAAGAGAGTGGGAAGGGACGGGATGCAGGGAGCACCTCGGCTGCCTGGAGCACTGCTCGCCCAGGTAACGGGAAGCCCAGAGCTGTGATAGCATGGAATGTCTGTGTGGGCTGGAAAATGGTCCTGCAAACCGTGCTGGAGCTCCACACCATCTCTGCTCTGCTGGCTGAAGCTCGCTCCTTCAAACCCAGCACTGGGTGAGCTCCATCATGTAGACATGCCCTGTGTGTCCTCTTAGAAACCTCGGGAGCTTTCTCATCCCTACCGAAAGCTGTTTTGAAAGGACTTCTCAATAGTTAACCCTGCGAACGAATAAATCATAATTATGATTCAAGTAATCCCGGGAATGAATAATTCATTGTAATAATTGAAAAAGAAATTTCAGCAAGAAGCATTTTACTATTATAAAGGCAAACATCGATTTTTTTTTTTTTTAAGAATAGGTATAGTCTCCTGCAAAGTCTTTTTCATCTGGCTGCCATACCCCAATTATGTACAATATGAAACAAAAATATGCTTCCTTGTGTGACAGCCATCTCCCTATAAATGAAAAAAAATATGCTTTCTTTTGCAACAGCCGTCTTCAATGCTAATGAGAAAGGAAAGGGGATTAAGTGACATTTAAATCATATTCACCTCCTTCCTGAGAAGAGAGCCAAAGAAAGCAGCCACAGTTAGCTGGTCAAAATGTCCGGAGCCTGAACCAGGAATTGCCAGCTAGTTAGGAGGGACTGGGAGGAGGGGTAAAAAGGGGAATGTTTTCCTCTAGATCCGTGCTGCTAAGAGATGGTGTAGGCTAAGCACATGGCTTTCAGCCAGCAAAGGCATCAGATGCTGCGATGATAAAAGCCTGGTTAATAACATTTAGCACCGACAAAGGGCTTTCAAGGGAAAGGCAGAGTTTTGTCCTGGGAAGGATGGAAGCAGAGTCACCTGTTAGCCCCATTTTCGGGTTGTTTCGGTTGTACAGTGTCGTGAGTTTCTCTGCGCTTTCAGATGCTGAGCGTGACAGGGACGGAGCAAGCCACAGGTTTCTAAAGCCAAAAGAGCTGGTGGTCTGATTGCTTGTGAAACGCAGATTCTGATTCTGGGGAGACTTAGTGCTGACTGTGTGGTGGTGGGCAAAAAGGAAAGAAAAGAAAATGAGCAAGCTCACGTGTTAGGTATGTGGGGAAAGAGGCAGACTCGATCGACCCCAAATGAGGAGGGAAACTGCGTTTACCTGTGTCTTTCCCCGGCTGCACTGCCTACCGTGACAGGTTGTCTCCATCTGTGGATGGTCCGATGCCACCGTCGTGATTGCATCATGGCAATGACATTTATAAATGGAGGTCCGCCAGCCACAGGCATGGAGTGACTAGCTCAAGGTCAACTCCAGCCTGCGGCGGGGACAGGAACAACACCGAGGTCAGCCCGGTCCCACGGCTGAGCTCTGAGCCCTGCCCGGAGCCGGCGGTGTTGGACAGCCCCCGGCAGGGGTTTGCCTGAAGGGACAAGGGCAGGTTTCCAGGGGGGAGAGGTGGGCGAAAGAAGGGCGGCGGCGGTGCCGCCCTTTGGACCAGCTGTTGCGGAGCTCCTGGCCGGAGAGCGGAGCCCGCAGCGGCTTCCCCTCGGCGGTCTGCCCCCAAAAGCCGGCGCCCTGGGCTGGGGCTGCTGCGTCCTCCGCGGCGGGGGGAGAGGTGGGGCGAGCATCCCCCGTCGGCGGGTGCGCGCATCCGTCTGTAGCTGAGCGTGTCGGCGCTGGCGCGGCGTGCGTGTCTCTGTCTCTCTGTCTCCGTGCGTGTGTCTGCGTGTGCCCCTCTGCCC
>VZTG01004375.1:410563-433738 GCA_013397845.1 Melanocharis versteri | reverse complement strand
CGGGGGGCGGCTGCGCCGGCCGGTCCATGTGCCCCTCGACATCTTCCTGGAGGAGATCCGCTTCTACCAGCTGGGCCAGGAGGCTATCGAGACCTTCCGGGAGGACGAGGGCTTCATCCAAGAGGAGGAGAAGCCTCTGCCCCAGCACCACTTCCAGCGCCAGGTCTGGCTGCTCTTTGAGTACCCCGAGAGCTCCGGGCCGGCCCGGGCCATCGCCATCGTCTCTGNAGCTTCGACGCCATCCTCTACTATTACCAGTCCGGGGGGCGGCTGCGCCGGCCGGTCCATGTGCCCCTCGACATCTTCCTGGAGGAGATCCGCTTCTACCAGCTGGGCCAGGAGGCTATCGAGACCTTCCGGGAGGACGAGGGCTTCATCCAAGAGGAGGAGAAGCCTCTGCCCCAGCACCACTTCCAGCGCCAGGTCTGGCTGCTCTTTGAGTACCCCGAGAGCTCCGGGCCGGCCCGGGCCATCGCCATCGTCTCTGTGCTGGTCATCCTCATCTCCATCGTCATCTTCTGCCTGGAGACCCTGCCCGAGTTCCGCCAGGAGCCCAAGGGCCCCCAGCCTGGCTTCGGGGAGGCTGCGCCGCTCGGGGACGAGGCGCTGCTGCTGCCGCCGCTGCCACCGCCGAGCGGAACCCCCCCGCCCCTGCGGCCCGCCGCCGGCTCCGGCCCGTTCTTCACAGACCCCTTCTTCCTCATCGAGACCCTGTGCATCATCTGGTTCTCCTTCGAGCTCCTCGTGCGCTTCTTCGCCTGCCCCAGCAAGCCCGAGTTCTCCCGCAACATCATGAACATCATCGACATCGTGGCCATCATCCCCTACTTCATCACCCTGGGCACCGAGCTGGCCCAGCAGCAGCAGCAGAAGCAACAGCCCGGGAGCAGCAGCAACAATGGGGGCCAGCAGCAAGCCATGTCCCTGGCCATCCTCAGAGTCATCCGCCTGGTCAGAGTCTTCAGGATCTTCAAGCTCTCCAGGCACTCCAAGGGGCTGCAGATCTTAGGGAAGACTCTCCAGGCCAGCATGAGGGAGCTGGGCCTCCTCATCTTCTTCCTCTTCATCGGGGTGATCCTCTTCTCCAGCGCTGTCTACTTTGCAGAGACTGATGACCCTGACTCGCTGTTCACCAGCATCCCTGATGCTTTCTGGTGGGCAGTGGTGTCCATGACCACCGTGGGCTATGGGGACATGTATCCCATGACCATTGGTGGCAAGATTGTGGGCTCCTTGTGTGCCATCGCTGGTGTGCTGACAATTGCCCTGCCTGTACCTGTCATCGTGTCCAACTTCAACTACTTCTACCACCGAGAGACTGACCACGAAGAGCAGTGCCAGTACACCCACGTCACCTGTGGCCAGCAACAGTCACCCTTCTCTGAGCCCAAGAAGGGGGACAGTAATCAGTCCCTCAGCAAATCTGAATTCCTGGAAGCAGAAGACCTGGAGTCCATGAAATATTCCAACTTCATTCCTCCCAATAACCAGGGATATAAAGAGAAGAAAATGCTGACAGAGGTGTGATGGGTTTTGTTGTCCTGGGTCCAGACTCGGAGCTGCAAGCTGCTGTTACAGTTGTCTTCCTACAAGCAGCTGGATTTATTCAGCATTTACATGCCAGACTGTGAATTGTGATACCGTAAACAGAATGATTGTGATAATGGGCTCTTCTGTCCTGATTTGCTGTTTCTCATTACTGTGTGCAGCCAGAAATGTTCTTGCTTTATTCTGTGGAGTGCTAGCTGTCATCCCCACTCCCTTGTGCATTTCTTTCTCTGCTTTTGATGACTGCTTGAATCCAACATTTGCTCCGAAACCAAGCCTCGTTACTCCACTAGCAGAGAAGCCCTCGCCACTACTTCAGCAGAAGCATTCAGCAGAGTAAAGAGTTAAAGGGGCTACAAACATCTGGCTCAAGCGGTGCCCTCAGTCCCTGTGCCAGCGCAGTGCCCTTGGCTGTGGGATCAGTCACGCCTGCCATGCCATTGCCTTTGAATAATGGAAACGCTGCAGCCAGGATCACAGGGAGCTCTGCAGCTGTAGGGGAAGCCAGCAAGCAGATCCCTGCCTTCTTTGCAACCCTTGGCATGCTAAAAGATTCTCCTGGTTTGTGTTTCAAAAAAAGAGAAAGGTGCATAAATCTAAAAGCTTTTTGCTACTTGTGACCATACATCATGTATCAAAAGCAGGCTTAAAGCAATCAACAGGCTTGGTGAAGATTCTCTGTGTTTTGAGCTTATCTCAGCCTTATTTATGCCAGTGCCCTGACGTTAATTGGCTTTTATAGTACCAACTTAATCTTCATAGTGGTAAGTGCCTTCTGATGCAAGGCGTGTTTGAGTAAATTCATTTGTTATCTGCAGAGTTCATCTTCACACAATAGCGTTTAATGAGATGTGCTTTGTGCTTCAGATACCCAGCTCTGTATTTGGGCATGTGAGAGCTGTTGACTCCACTGCTTTTTCTAATTGAGCATTTGTGTAGCTGAGGGAAGTTTGCATGTTGGTGTTTTGTTGACGCGGCAGAAAAATCCTGACCACAGACGGCTCCGCACCTGTGCTGTGCGAGGATCGAGGATCGCGCTGGTTTAGCAAGTCACAGGCATGAAATGCCCCAGGGCGAGCGTGTCAACATTTGAGACTGAGTCTGGCACAGATACAAACTTCCCTAAGCTATCTGCACAAAGCCAGCAGCATCCTCCAGACCCTTTGAATGAGGGGAGAAACAGCGAGCCCTGAAGAGATGTTTCTGCTGTATGGCTAGCCTAGCCAGTTCCTGGTATTTCATGGATAGAAGGGACAGCAGTGTTTTTGCACTTGGTTTTATGAAAGCAATTTGTGCTAGCCATGCAGAATATGCATAGCTTGGCCTGCAGTGCCGGGTTTGCCAAGGGACCAGAGATTTCTATCTTCAAGTGCACGTTTTGCTTCCCAGATCTTTTCGTTTGTTTCACTCAGCTCTGCCTTACACCTAACTTTAAAAATGTTTCAAGCGCTGCCAGCAGGTGAGAAAGGGAAATGGATTCTTTTGGATTCCACTGGCAGATTTTCCTGCAAGGAAAAGTCTTTCTTGTTTTAATTCTAAGTGTTTATTCTGCATTCACACGTCTGCATGTGTATGAAAGCAGAGGCAGCCATTAATGCCTTGCATCATGCTGTATGAAATGCATATTGGAATGTACTACATATTGCATGGGACACATGTAATACATAAACCAGATACAATGCCGAGGTGCAAAATACAGAGAATAGATTTCGTGTATATATTGTGCTTTTCAGCCATAAGACTGAGAATGCTAAAGGCATATCATAGAATGGCCTGTTTTGGAAGGGACCTTAAAGATCATCTCTTTCCAAAGAGGGACACCTTCCACTAGACCAGGTTGCTCGAAGCCCCATCCTTTAATATAGTCAGAACTGGCTATAGAACTGGTTGTGAGATGGGATCTGCTTGCATCTTCATTACTCTGCCTGTTTTCAGTTGTCTTGAGATATGGCTCCATGCCTAGAGTGCTTTTATTGTGGCCTCTCTCCACCCTGGCCCTGCTTATATGGTAGAAGTTGTTTGTGCGAATCCTAACTACTCCATTTCTCTAGAGTCCTGTTGCCTTCTCAAATGTTTTTAGTGTGCAGGGATCTCCCCTGGGGTCAGCACACAACCATTATATTAAAACCTCTGCTCTCTCTCGCTGAAATCAGTAGGAAAATGCTGCTTGTCTCAGTCTGGGAGACACAGGTTTGATGTGGTGAGGGCTCATAGCTCAGAGGGGTTTGCCTGAATAAAGCCTAATTTCTGTTTGCTTCATGGGACTGAGGGCAAAGGTTTGTTAAAGTCTGAGCCTTGGGGACCATTCTGCATCCCTTGATGTGTGTAATCAGCTGGTGGGTAAATTGTCCTGGTGAATAAGTGGGACTGAGGGGCATGGTGGCATCTCTGTTGATTTTGTGTAAAAGTTGTCCAGTTCTTAGTGTGTCTTAGTCTTGGTGGTGTTCTTAGTTGTGTTTCGGGGTCACCTTAATGAAATCTTTCCTGTGAGGCCAAGAGAGAGACTTCTCTTCAAATTTTGTGTTGCTAGAAACTAGCAAACGAAGCTGCTATTTAAGAGGGATGTTTTGAGGCTGCTGCCCTCTCCCAGCAGAATGCCCATGTTTGGGGATATTTTATGCCTGAGTCTATCAGCTGATAAAAGTTCCCCCAAAGTAAGATATAAAAAACTCGGGTTGAACACAAGTTCAGGAGGAGTCATGAGACATGCTGAGCCTATGTCAGAAAATTCCTGTGCTCGTTGCTCCCCCCGGGCCTGGCCCCGTTGGCCCTGCCAAGCAGGAGCCCTCCCTGCCCAGAACAGGTTGTTCTCCCGACCGGCACAACCACACGGCTGGGCACGGAGACTCTGGCAAGAGAAAAAGATGTCAGGCAGATCACTGGTAGCACAATCCCAGCGTGTCTTAACGCAGATCTTCTTGGAAAGAGGTGTCCTGCCCTCGGGTGAGATCCAGCAGCGAGTTTCCAGGTGGAATCCGGCAGTGAGTTTCTAGTGGGTTTTGGAATCTCCCGCCTGCTGGTCGTACCCAAGGTGCAAAGGAATTCTGTGCTGAGCAAGGCAGCTCTGTGCAGTTTTTGTGAGCCACGTTTGTCAGTTCTGTAAAGAAAGTGCACGTGAAAATGTGTAAAGCAGGAGTGGTGTTTGCTCCCTGGGTTTTCTATGTTGGCTCTAAGAGAAATACTGAATGCCAACAGAAGCGTGGCAGTGGTAACCTTGGGACTCATTTGGGGCATGTAAATCCCTCTCTAAGCACCTCCTGAAAAGCAGTGAATTCCCAGAGTCATCAGTAATGCCGTCTGTTATAGAACTTGTGGAATTTGACCTTTTGTGAGGAGCCTTCAGATTTTTTTTTCATGTGACTGAAATGACACAGTGGCACCCGTTATTGACATTGACTTTACAGGAGGTCTCATGCCACCGAATCACAGAGATGCTTTCAAAAACCTTACCTCAAGTTCTCAGCCCTTAGCACTCCCCCCGGCTGCTCAAAATGCAGATCTGTTTCCTTCTGAAGGTAGAGCACATCCCTGTGAAGCCAAGTAGGCACCTCCAGGGGCTTGTTTCCATAACAACCTCCTGGACTGTTTCTCTCTGTGCTGTGACTGTGGCTACAAGCAAAAGTACTCGTTGGATATTTTGTGTTCAGATATCAGCACCTTATCTTTGCAGATGTTTTCTTTACTTACTGGAGCTGATCCCATCACCTTACATCATGTAGAGCTGCCCTGTCCAATTTCAGGTGGGCAGTTTCCAGCCTTTGAAAGCAGGGAGTGCAAACCTGGAGATGGGAAGAGATTTTATTTGTCCATCCTTGCACACAGAGAGCTAGAGAGTGTGTGAAGGACAATCTGAGCACTCAGCCAGGGAGCTGAGGGGCAACTGGCCTGTGAACGTAGAGTCATCTGGGTGCCCGGTGACAAGAAATACAAGCTAAAGCATTACATTAAAGGCCCAGAAATTCCTCTTGCAGCAATCTCACTAGGAAACAGTTTTGCAGTGGAAGAGATTATTGCTCCTTCTGGATCCCCTGACTGGTTTGTGACAGTTGGTTCCCCTGATAATTTTCCCACAGGATGGTTTGCACCAAAGAAGGACAGGGCAGAAATCACCTCCTTGGAGATGGGGAAGGAAGGAAGGAAAGGAAGAATTTTACTGAGGACACCATTTTTATCCACAAAAAGGACTGGAAGTGTGAAAGGCAGGAAGACCTGTTCTGTGGTGTTTTACTGGTGGATTGCTGCACTTACATCCAAGATGAAATTCCTATTCTGCTCCTTCTTGGAAAATGTTGGAATTCATGATTTCTGAGTATTTTTCTGTTTGGGCCTTTTGATCCAGCTTTTATGGATAAAGGTTCACCGCTACAGCAGCTGTGGGGGTGAAGGTGACTGGACTTGGTGTTCTCTCCTGGGCCTTCTCATTCAGAGGTCCCTATGGAGATAAAGAAGAGGGAGTGTAAAAAAAAAATCAGGACTGCAAGAGACAGGGTAAGGACTGAAGTGTCTTCCATACGGTGATGGAAAGAACAGCATCAACCCTAAAAGCAAAGGAACAAACAGCCCCAGCGTCTGCTGCTATTGCAGAAATAGGTAAGGTTTCTTTTTGTTCTGGGAAATTAACAACCAAGAGTTTCTTGAAATTAATGAGGAAGGATTTCCTAATTAAGATTTGCAGCCTAAAGGGAGGATCTGGTTCTAGGTGAAGAAAGAAAGATAATTATAAACTACAGAAATGTAGTATGAGCCAGATCCTCACCATCTGCTGATTCAAGCTGGCAAAATTCCTTTTAGTACAACTACCTTGGATTATATCGGGCTCCAACTTCAGTCTTCTGCATCAAATCCAAGCACATGTACTGTTTGTTAAACTGCTTCTTTTTGTTTGTTCTTTTCTTGAGGTCCTGTTTACATCAGGGAAGGATCTGCAGATTACAGCAGGAGTCAACCACAGCTTTCCCAAAAGCTCTCGTCTGACTTGAGTCCAAGTAAGTCCTACCGAACTCTGCAGAGCTAAGCTTAACCTAAGGTTTATATTGACAGAAGTTGAGAGCAGCAGCATTTTATGCATTTATTTCTCAGTGGTGGAAAGATGTGGACAGATTCATGGGGAATTTGAAGATAATGCCCTCCACGGCAGCCCTGGGAGCACAAGATAGCTCTGTTTATGCTGCTGTACCCAAAAGCACAGCCTTGAGCCCTTCATCTTTGTTCTTTGAAGCTTGCACTAGAGACAGATCCCCTTCTGAAGACATTTGGAGCCATGTTATCAGCAGGTTCACAGGAGAATGCCTGAGTTGCAGTCACCTGCTTTAGGCATAAGGAGGGGAGCAGATGTTGGCAGGATGAAAAGATTTAATCCCCTGATGAAAGGAACCAGGGGATGCTGCATGTCCTTAGCTGCCACCAAAGACAGTGGCTGAGGAAATTGCCTGCCAGTTTCCAGGAGCTCTTCTTGTTCAGGCTGGCGTCCTACATAACACAAGACCCTACCCAGGGACATAAATCCAGAAAAACAGTTTTGGGGAAAGCAGACAGGGACTGTGTGATTAACAGTGCAGCATATGCTGTTGGGACATGTTAATTCCACGTGCTTTTCCCTGTTTGGGTGGGTTTTCCCTTCTTCCAGAGAAGTCTTGTCTGGGGCTTGTTGGCTAGCACAAAGGGTTTGAATATCATAACTTGGCTTTACACTTTGGGAAACTCATAGCTGAGGTCAGTGTGGGTTTTACAGTCCTACAGCATTCACTGATGAACCCTCACCACTGGAAATATCCAGGTTGTTTGTAGTGCCAATTATTAAGAGAGCCCGAAGCAATAATTGAGCTTTGATGTGTACAACTTCTTATGGAAAGGAAAGAAAGGATTTGCAGGAGGGAAAGTGCTCATCAGTTTCCATGCTCACCATAAATACTGAAGCTGTGTTGACTATTCACTGGAGATAAGAATTAGGGGAAACACTAGTCTTCACACAAAATATCACTGAAAATTCAGCAAGTCCTTCTTTGGCTTCATTTTCACTAAATGAATATAAAAATATTTATTCAGTTGTGTAAAATTTTGGAAGATCCTTAGTCAAAAAGTAGCATAAGTCACAAATGTATCAATTTAATTACCAAATCTAGCCATTGTTTGTTTAAAGAAATGAGGGGCCTTGATTCTTCTCTCCACCCAAGGTTAGATAAATGTTTTCTTAGGACTGTGGGTGGTATGACTCCTGATTTAAATGGGTGAGAGAAGAATCAGGCCCAAAGAAGAGAGCTGTAAGTGTACATGACTAGGCTGATCTCTTTAGGGTCTTGTAGGTACACATTGGTCCATTCACCTAAAAGGTTTTATACAATTTTACACCAACAAAAGGTTTAGCTTTTAGAGTACATATTGGTTTATTCTCTTACATTCTCTGGAGGGAAATTAAATAGTATTTTACAAGAAAACTGGAACATTACCATCCCTTCTTGCTGCTCCTTGATGCATCTGTTGTTTTCAATTAGCTTGATGGCATCCATTTTCAGAAAGCAGATGCTGCCCTCTTTTACATTGGTGCAATTCTGGAATAACTCCACTGACGTCAGTGAAGTGACTCCAAATTTATCCCTGGTGAAAGCACAATTGGCCCACAGTCTCTTTGTTTGCCTCTCTGCTCTGGGGAAGGTGTGCCACTGCCACACCATAAGGTGAGGGCAAGTGCCTGTCTTCTGTGCTGGGCTCGGCATTTTTGTGTCCTTGACACCCCCGCTCACGTGCCTGGCTGGGGCAGGAGCCAGGCTGGCCTGGGGCGTGCATGGCCACCAAATTCCTCATGCTGAATGGAGCCCTTGCTGGCTCTGGATTCCTGACCGCTCTCCATCTTAGCTTCCTCTTGCCTGGATATGTTTCCCAAGGAGACAGAGTTTTTTAAGCTGAAGAAATGTAGTTGCAATTCTTAAGTAATAGAACAACAGAAGGGTGGCAGAGGTAGATGTGGTGACAAGCTCTGCACCTCCTACATTTTTTTTTTGCTGTTAAGGCTATATGAAAGTCATTGCAGTCCTGGCAGGTTGGCTCTACATCTGCTGATTTCAGAGTCTCCATTTTCAGGGGGTACTAGGTTGGAAAAAATGGGGCTTTGCTGCTCTAAGTCTTCTGATCTCAGTCATGCCTTCCCTGAAACTGGACAGAAAGCTTAATGTAAAATCATTAGTTTGCTGTAAGGGAAAATACCACTGAGATGGGACAGATGAGGGTAAATAGAAGGAATAGTTGTGGAATCATAAAATGGCCAGGATTGGAAGGGACCTTGAAGACCATCTCATTTCCAACCCCTGCCATGGGCAGGGACACCTTGGTTGCTCAGAGCCCCATCCAGTCTGGTCTTGAATATCTCCAGGCATGGGGCAGCCACAGCTGCTCTGGGCAACCTGTGCCAGGGCCTCACCATCCTCACAGGGAACAATTTCTTCCCAATATCCAATCCAAAGCTCCTCTCTGTCAGTGTGAAGCCATTCTCCCTTGTCCTGTCACTCCAGGCCCTTGTCAAGAGTCTCTCTCCATCTTTCCTGTGGGCTCCTTGCAGGCACTGCAAGGCCACAATGAGGTCACCCCAAAGCCTTCTCTTCTCCAGGCTGAACAATCCCAATTCCCTCAGCCTTTCCTCCCAGCAGAGCTGCTCCATCCCTCTGCTCCCCTTGGTGTCCCTGCTCTGGACTGGCTCCATGTCCTTCACTCAACCAGAGTGCCAGTGTCACTAACTGAGCCACCAGAGTAATGCAGCCATAAAAATCGAGGTGCAAGTCTTGGAAAATCTCAGGACAGGCACGTTCAGTAACACCTGGGAAATGTTAATTCTGCAGGGCCTCATCTGGAATGCTGTATGCATTGTTGGTGACGTAAATTTGGTCAGGCAGGATGCACAGAAGAACAGCAGGATGGAAACTGCTTTGCCAATGGAAGCTGGAAGAGCTTGACTTTTCTAGGCCAGCAAAAGACTGACAAGACCTGTAGTTAGGAAAGTACTGGGGGCAGAGTAGCCAAAGGAGAAGAAAAATATGAGAAATTGTAAGATCTTCCCACATTCCTTGTGTCTCCAGATCGTTTGCCATACTGCACCCGTTTACCTACAAAACACCAAACCTTGGTGATGTTACTGTTAAATACTTGGGGTTTGTGGGTAGGAGGCAGAGCTATGGGAGGAGCTGTGAGTCTTGGGAGGTTTTTTTCTCTGTGGGACTGAGGGGAGAGAAGGAAGTCCTAGGAGTGGGATAGAATGGAGCAGGGGATACCATATCCCCCTCCAGGAGCTGGTCTGGAGGCAGACAGCAAATTCACACGCTTTAGAAATCCCACCAAACTCTCCCACTGCTCTTTCCCTCAACCTGAAATGACTGCTCACCTTGTCCAGTCCTTTGTCCCTATCCAGAGCTCTCCCGCTCTTTGCTGACTTTCCTCCTTCCTGGAGTCTATGGTCATTCCTCACTCTCATGAGCTCCCTGGAGTCACTGGAACGGTGCATCCAATTGCATCTAATGTTGAGACCAGCTCTGCTGCAGCTCAGTTAGATTATCTGATTTGAGCAACCTGCTGTGGTGGAAGGTGTTCCTGCCCCTGTGGCAGGAGGGCTGGAACGAGGTGATCTTTAAGGTCCTTTCCAATCCAAACCAGTCTGTGATTCCGTGATTTGTTGCAGAAATAAGCAGCAATGTAAGATCTTCGACAACTGCTGGTCACGGAATCATCAAGGTTGGAAAACACGTCCAAGATCATCAAGTCCAGCCTTCAGTGGAATATCATGATGCCCAGTAAACGGTACCATGAAGTGCTGTGTCCACTCATTCGGTGAACACTTCCAGGGCTCGTGACTCCAGCACTTCCCTGGGCAGTCTGTTCTAGTGCTTAACCGCTCTTTCGGTAAAGAAATTATTCCTGATATCCACCCCGAACCTTCCCTGATGCGACTTGAGGCCCTTTCCTGTTGCCCTGTCCCTTGTTTCCTTGGAGGGGAGGCTGACCCCCACCTGGCCGCACCCTCCTGTCAGGCAGTTGTGGGGAGCAGCACTGTTTGGTAGAAGGTCAGCACAGTTGTTTCCGATGGCCACTCTGGCCTGAAGAGATGAGCAGAATAATTTCCAATTGCAGGTACTGTTCTGACATAGACCAAAGCTTCACATTTTCTCTCTTACTTCTCTCAGATTGTTTCCCCTTGTGGAGGTGAATATTCCCTTATGCTTGGGAGGCAGAAAAAATATTGACCAAGGTGGGAGCTTCATCCATTTAGCCAGCTCTGTGTCACAGAAGTGCCAGGAAGGAGCTGTCCTTAGACTTTGTCGTTGAGCTTTCTGGCTTGTTGAACTTCACTGAGGAAACCATTGTCTTGTCATTTCTATCTCTATTTTGGCCAGCCAGTTCTGCTGTTTAGCTTTTCTTCTGTGAGTAGAAAGATGGTGAAGGGCCTGGAGATGAAGCCACATGAGGAGAGGCTGAGGGCACTCGGTCTGTTCAGCTGGAGAAGAACAGACTGAGGTCAGAGCTCACAGCGGTTCTGCAGCTTCCTCACGAGGGGAAGAGGAGGGACAGGCCCTGATCTCTGCTCTGTGTGACCAGGGACAGGACCCAGGGAATGGCTGGAGCTGTGTCAGGGGAGCGGTTAAGTTGGATATCAGGAAAAGGCTCTTCCCCCAGAGGCTGCTGGGGCACTGAACAGGCTCCCCAGGGAATGGTCACGGCCCCAAGGCTGTCAGAGCTCCAGGAGAGTTTGGATTTGGACAACGCTCTCAGGAATCACAGGGAGAGATTGTTGGGATGTCTGTGCTGGGCCAGGAGTTGGGCTGGACGATCCTTGTGGGTCCATTTCAACTGAGGCTGTTCTGTGATTCTGTGATTCAATGAGAAAAAAAGAAAAGCCAGGCAAAGGAAATGTTATGAATATCCATGCACATCCTGAAAGCCTGTGAATGTGGACACCACTTGTGCTCTATCAGTGACATTGGCAGGATGGTGCACACAAATCTGGTGACTTCTAAGATGTTTTAAGAACCTGTCCCAAGCAGTTGGCATCATTTGAGTTACGGCAACGAGCCACATCAGAAGGGAGTTATAAGAAATACAGAGTAAGCCAAGGAGTTCGATTTGAACCATGGATGCAATGTTGCAGTTATTTCTGATCTCGGTTCACTCATAGAATTATGAAATAGCCCAAGCTGGAAGGGACCGTTAGCAGTGGGTAGTTCTGAGGCTCTGAATTATTCTCATATTTTAGTGTGTCAGAAATAGCCCTGTCTGGCACATTCCTTTGAGAACTGTAGACTATAGGCTTTCATGCTTATGACAAAGCAATTGATCTTTGTAGTCCGTCCTTGGAAGTGACTTTCAGAAACGTTTTGGAGAGTATTCACTGTCGCATTAGTCTGGTATCTGATGATCTGCTACACTTTTCAGCAGTGGACTGCAAACATTTCTCTAGGACATATTTCTGTAAAAAGGTGCCCCTTCCTCAAAATCAGCAATATTTGTGAGAGAAATTTCATTTCAGTTCATTTTGGTAATCTTCACGAAAGGCATGTTTGGAAAATTTCGTAATGTGCATGAGCTCTCTCTTAATATTCTGAATATTTTTTGCCTTTTATTTTTTTTTTTAAAGAAAATGTATGTAAACAAGGTAAAATACAAAATTTTGCCCTTTTTTTTTTTTTTAAAGAAAATGTATGTAAACAAGGTAAAATACAAAATTTTGCCCTTTTTTTTTTTTTTAAACTTTGATCTGGATTGAAAGATATAGCATGGATTTGAGGTTTGTGTTTTTTTTTCTTTTGGAAGGGAGGGGTTTAGGGCAGTTTATTTTTAATAAACTTTTTTTTTTTTTTTAAGCAGTGTAGTGGTAGGCACTGGTTGCTCCTTTTCATTATCAGTGTGGCTCCAATGTCAGCTCCAATACTTCCTTGAATTCAGTCAGGTGATACTCAAATGCTCCAGAAGAGATGGAATGACAGGCCAAGCCTCATGGATACTACAGCATGTATTCCCAGTGACAGGAAGGATGTTCCAGTGCTTTGGCTGTGGTTGGGCCAAGCCAGTTGTTCTTTTCTGCAGCTGCAACACCTGCCCAGGTGAGATTTTTTTTTTAATGAGACCAGGCTGCTTCTCCAGCGCAGTCTGACTTGTTAGAACATGTCGTTCTGAGTTCTGCACTCCTCCTGCTCCCCCTCAGCTGGTCAGCTTTTAGGATCTTTTTACTCTGAGATTATGTAATAAGAAAAAAAAATTTTAAAAACTACAAAAAACTTGTTACTAAAATTTTCTAGGTGAATGGAGAACGGAAGGAGAAGGTGCTATCTACAGAGGGCTGCAGCTCCCTCCCCCCTTACTTACTTTTTTCTTGGCTCTTTAAAAACCAAACCCATGCAGATCTGTGAGCTGCCACTAACACTTAGCTAAGGGGATTTCAGAGGAGATGAGTTGGGAGTTCTTTGCGCAGTAACCGCTAATCAGCATCCCCATAGAAGATGTCTGAATACATACTGATCGAGCCAGCTGCAGCTGGGAGGGGCTCTGGAGGCTGATGCAGCTTTCCTCTCCATCCTCCATCCCCTGTCATGGGAACTGTGTAGAAAAGCCACCCACCGGTACTTCTGGCCCTGGCATTTCTGCTTGTTAGTAATTGCATCAAAAGGTTGTGTGGGGATTTTGGTTAGTTAAGAGACTACTTAGGAAGGAAGGTAATTAAATACTGGGCTTGGAGTCAAGGGGACAGTCCCCAGTACTGTCACGCACATGGCCTTTGGATGTCCCTCATATCTCAGTGCCTCAGCAATAAGATGGGACAGTATAAGTTCCTTCTTCTCCCTAAACCTTTCAGACAGGGAGATGTTTCTGAGGGTTCCTCATCTCTTCCCTGATACCTGGATAATGTCAGGCACAGCTGGGGACCTCTCCTCCCTCAGGACACAGCGTTGTGTCACTGTCACAACCGTGGTAACAAACAGATGGGCAGTAAGGATGAAAAAAAAGCACAGGAAAATGTTTGTCCCTGTGCATGGGACTCATGGAATACCCAAATGCTGACAAGTCCTGCTGTTACCTGGCTCTGTGTTGGGCTTGGGCCATGCTGACCTGATCCCTGTTTTCCAGACTCAGACACTCAGAGCAGGCCCCTCGTTTGAGACTCTCCCTTCCCTTGTAGGCTGCCTTTTAATTAAAAGTGTGCAAAAATATTTCTGTCTGACAAAGCCCAGAGCTGACTTAACTGCAAGGTAAATTGAAAGCTCCTTGAATGCTCCTTGGAGATAAGAGGCTGACATCACTTTCCACAGCTAGTCCAGGAGCAGGGAATTGAAGCAAGTTCTTCTCTTCTACCCCCTGAGTTTCCCTCAGGGACCAAGGTGTTAAAACAGCAGAAAAAAATATGCTGGAGGTGGAAGGAGTTCACCACCTCTTTCAGAGATTCGTGTCAACTCTCCAAGCATGAAGGACTGGTACTGAGCAGTCAAATCTGCACTTTGAATCTGGCAAGATTGGGGTTTTTTTACAGATTTTCACTGGTAGTGTTAGGAACTAATCCTCCTAAACAATTTGGTAGTTCTTCTTCCTTTATGGTATTTCAGAGGGATATGAGGATACGTAGAATAGCAATTACAGCTTGTCATGGTTTATATTTAGTCATATATTGGTGATTCAGAAGCAAGCATACGTAAAAAGGCCCAGATGAATCCTCTTGCAAATTCCTTCCTGTCCTACAGCACATTTAGGTGCTGGAGTCTTACAAGCAATGCACGATTCTTACAAAAGCCTTATGTTTTTGGAGAGGGACACTTGCCATGTCTTTGTGTCCACCATGATGCATGAAGAGGTTTTTTTTGATGGCTGAAATATTTTAACAGCCCTGCTGATACAGATACTTGGTTTCAGGCAAATGGAGCCAAATTCTCAGCTGGTGTTCATACATCAGCACGTTTTATTTCTGATGCCAACTAGGCAGCGTGGTACAGGGTGTTTTAGAAGCCTTTTTTTTATCCTTTAGGTTTTTTTTTTTTGTCTATATACCCTATCATTGGGAAGCAAGACCTGTTTATCTTGAAAATTCAATGTTTTGAAGTGTAACTAAAATTCCCATTTGAATGTTTTTTGAGTTCTGACTGTCGGATGTGCCACAGCACCATGCCCGTCTGTGGACAGACTGATGCTCACAAGCCCATTCTGAGTCGGGATCTGGGATGGATCTAACATTTCATTTTTCCTGTACATCAATTCCTCTGACTCTGGAAGAGAAATAACATTTTTCTCTCCTCAGCATGCAGTTGGGTGTTTATCAGTGATAAAGTTCTAGGTACACTTATTTGTCTTCAGATAATGCAAATCCCCATTCTTTTCCTGCAGGGGATCACAAGCAGATGGTGTGAAATTAGAATCATAGAATCACAGAATGTCTTGGGTTGGAAGAGACCTTAAAGGTGATCTCATTCCAGTGCTTCTGCCATGGGCAGGGACACCTTCCACTAGACCAGGATGCTCAGAGTCCCATCCAGCTTGGTCTTGGACACTTCCAGGGATGGGGATTGAACCTAGATGTGCAGCTGGGGCAGCTGGTTATTCTGAGACCTTCCAGGAGCTTCTCTGATCTGTTTCTGATTTCACATGGTTGTAACTTCTGTAAAGAGCATCATTATTTTCACAGCTGGAAACAGGATAAATGGGATGTTGACCCTCTTCACTTGCTTCAGCAACACTGCCTCTGTTAATATTTTTTTTAGGAAGAAATTGTTCCCTGTGAGGGTGCTGAGGCCCTGGCACAGGTTTCCCAGAGAAGCTGTGGATGCCCCATCCCTGGAAGTGTTCCAGGCCAGGTTGAACGGGGCTCTGAGCAACCTGGGCTAGTGGAAGGTGTCTCTGCCCATGGCAGGGGCACTGGAATGAGGTGGTCTTTAAGGTTCCTTCCAACCCAAGCCATTCTGTGATTCTCTGAATATTTCCCTGTGCCCCTATACCTCTTTCCATGTTTTCTATCAATAATTAGAAACCTCACTACTGTGTCTTCCGGAGACTATAGTGGGAGTATAAATACTTAACTAAGCAGCCAGGCACTCAGAAGATGCCATAAATTCACTCTTCCAGAACTTTGATAGAAGGTGGCATTTAAAAATTGCCTGAACACATCATGGCCATTAGGAATTTTTTTTAGTGACTTCAGTGAAACAGAGTTGGAGCAATAGCAAGCATATTTGAAAATCCTGCCTCTTGTTCCAAGCAGCAGCTCAGGGAGGTGATCCTGCCCCTCTGCCCAGCCCCGTGAGGCACATCTGGAGAGCTGTGTCCAGCTCTGGGCTCCTCAGGACAGGAGGGACATGGAGCTCCTAGAGCAGGGCCAGCAGAGGCTGAGGAGATGATTTAGGGCCTGGAGCATCTCTGACAGGGAAAGGCTGAGGGAGCTGGGGCTGTTCAGCCTCGAGAGGAGCCCCAGCTGAGAGGGAACCTCATCCCTGTGTGTCCCTGTGTGCAGGGACGGCTCCGAGCAGGGCCCAGGCTCTGCTCCGTGGGGCCCAGCAATGGCACCAGAGGAACGGGCAGGGACTGATCCCAGGAAGTTCCACCTGGACAGGAGGCAGAACTTCTTCCCTGGGCAGTGACTGAGTCTCCCTCACAGAGGAACCCTAGAGACCCTTGGGACAAGGGGAGAGGTAAGGAGTGGAGATAACTTTGGCCACTGCCGCAAACATGGCAGGAATTTCCTTTTCTCTAAGCCCCTTTCCCACATTTCTCATCGGCAGGTGCCATCCTGGCTTCCCAGGGCTGGGGTGGAAGCAGAGCAGGCAGCAGGACCATGGCTGCTCTGCAGTCCCCAGCAGGCTGTTGTCCTTAGCAACTGTTGTCTTTGCCTCTGCTGCAGAGGGATATTCCATACCTTATGGCATCATGCTCAGTATATAAAGTGGGGGAAGAAGAAGGAAGGGGAAGGTATGTTCAGGGCTTGTTTTGGTGGGATTTTGTGTGCTGGTTCCCTTGGGATATTTCAAAAAGGCATTTAAAACAGCAGCGAAGAGAAGAGAGATGAGGATTTAATGAGGGCTAGCAATGAGGTTAAAGCTGATAAGGAAGGCTGGATTCAAGTTGAGTAAAACTCTGGTTGCTTCATCTTCTCAGCCACATTAAGCTGAAAGCATTGACCTTTGTGGTCCTTTCCAAAAATATTAATAAGGAGAAGCGTATCTTGTTTAATTTTAATTTAAAGTCATTGACTCTGCAGTTCTCCCAAAATATTGCTCTTGATGTGAAATTGCTCGATTGCTCTTGATGCTCATACTTTGTGAATACTTTGTGAGCCGAGGGAAGAACCTAAGCCCTGTGTCACAGGTTCCTCCAGCACTGACAAGAAGGCTTTGAAATCTGCACAGCCCAAATTTTAACGTCTGTGGTTTGGTTGAGCCTTTGACCAGTAAATGGGAAAGGATTGGGAAACTGCATGGGCGCTGTGTCAGTTGAGCAGAGCTTGTGTGCCAGGTGTGTCCCTGCGCGTGAAGGCTGGGTGGACATCAGTGCTGGAAAGCTGTAGGCTCCCCAGACTGCAAAGTTTTTGCAGTGATCTTAAGTAAAATGCAAATGGTGGTGTGGAAAATAGCAAGATTGCGAAGTGAATTTGGTTTTGTACAGCACTTTGAAGTGTGTTGTAAGCAAAAGTTGGTCATGGAATCACAGAGTAATTAAAGTTGAGAAAGACCACCAAGATCATCAAGTCCAGCTGTCTGATCCCCACCTTGTAACCCACTGAGTGCCACGTCCAGTCATTCCTTGGACACTTCCAGGGGTGAGGACTCCACCACCTCCCTGGACAGCCCCTTCCAATGCCTGACAGCCCTTTCAGTGAAGAAATTCCTCCTGATGTCCAACCTGACCCTCCCCTGGTGCAGCTTGAGGCTGTTTCCTCTTGTCCTGTCCCTGTTCCCTGGGAGCAGAGCCTGACCCCCCTGGCTGCCCCCTCCTGTCAGGGAGTTGTAGAGAGCCAGAAGGTTCCTCCTGAGCCTCCTTTTCTCCAGGCTGAGCCCCCCCAGCTCTCTCAGCTGCTCCTCACAGGACCGGCTCTCCAGCCCCTTCCCCAGCTCCGTTCCCTTCCCTGTTATTAATTAACCTCAGGGTTTACTGAGTACCATTTCTCAGCAGCAAAAGCAGTAGTTTTTCCTGGAGGGTTGGTGTGTAGCTTCCAATGAACCCTTTTCTGGGAGGAAGATCATTGATGTTTATTCCGGCAAAATGTCCACAGAAAGAGAGGTGATCTTTCTGGGCAAAGACGTGCACTGGCACGGGAGATTCTGTGGAATTCTACTGAATTCTGGAAAGCCTGAAAATTCAATGAAAATCTGAATTGCAGTGGAAAAAGCCTGACTTTGGGGAAAACACTGACTGTTGCTGTCTGGAAGCAGCCCTGAGCCCGGGAGGAGTTTGTGGGGTGTCGCAGTGCCATCCTGTGGGCCGGGGAGGAATGAGACAAGGGACACCTGCATGGGTGACCCGTGCTGCCAGAGGGTGTCGGCAGCTCTGGTGGGTGTGCGCTCACTCCCCAACAGCAGGATGCGGGAGAAAATGGGAAGGATAAAAGCTGGAAAACCCCTGGGTTGGGATAAAGGCAGTTTTATAAGGAAAAGAAGAGCAGTGCACACAAGCAAAGCAAAACAAGGAATTAATTCCCTGCTTGCCATCGGTAGGCAGGTGCTTTGCCATCCCCAGGAGAGCAGGGCCCTTCACACTTAAGAGTGAAATGGGAAGACAAACGCAATCACCCTGAACATCCATCCCTTTCCATCTTCTTTCCCGTTTTACACACTGCTCATGATGTCACACGGTCTGGAATGTCCCTCTGGTCAGTCAGGGTCACCTGTCCTGGCTGTGTCTCCTCCCAGCTTCCCCCGCACCCCGGCCTCCTTGCCAGCGTGGCAGCAGGAAAACCAGTGGGCTCTGTGTCAGCACAACCAAAACCATCCCAGTATTATCACCCCCGTGTTCAGCACAAACCCGAAACACAGCCCCTGTGAAGGAAATTAACTCTACCCCAGCCAAAACCAACCCAGCCATGAAGGCTCCGCTCGCATGAGCAGCACTGTCTGCCTCAGCATTTATTAATCTGTTGCCTTTGCTGCTGCAGTTCTACCTAAACAGCCAGTGCCTGGGTTTTTTTTAGGCTGAGCCCCAGAGAGACAGCAGGAGTGGTCAGCATGCCCAGAGCTGGGCCTCTTGCTTAAGGCTTTAAGCAATGTATGTAGCGAGGTATGGGCTGCTGGCATGTGCTGGGCAGGCCTGAAGCTTGAGACAGCCTGAGTGGCACTGTAGTTTGCCATAGGTATGTAGAGAAATTCAAGATTTTCTGTGGTTTTTTGTCTCCAGAGTTAGCTTTGAGGGAGCTGCTTTGGTAGCAGCTGAGGACAAGCACTTAGCCCTGGGTTGGATTTAGGGAATGGATGTGGGAATTGGCCACATGGTGCATTTTCTGGAGCAAGTCAGTGCAGTCTTTGCACAATGTCATTGAACCCAACAATGTCCTTTTAATGTCAGAATTAAACAGAACATGTGCTGGAAAGTCAGGATTCCTCAAGGGAGTTCCAGATGGCTCCCAGGGAGAGAAGTGTGAGCTGCATATGGCCAGCGCTGCGTGGGGTTAAACTGGAGGTTTAATTTGAGGAAGAATGGTGCAGTGTTGGGAATTTCCTTGAATATTTTGATTCGCTCAGTCAAGCTAAAACAATCACTCTCACATGAGGCTGTGCTGGATCTTTCCACTTAGTTATGCCAGCTGATTTGATGGGTCCTTTGCTGCAGCGAAACACTGGAAGGAGTTCATCCTCTCGTTAGGAACAGAGCTGCTCACTTCACAGTCCTGCAGCTCTTTTCTGCTTCTCTGCTTTAAGATGGGCACTATAAATCCATTGGATCTGGTCTGTTTAATCACCTCTCCCGTATCACTGCACAGTGTGATAGCCGGGCTGCCACAAGGGGCTGTTCTGATGAAAGCGAGTAAAATTTGCTTCAGTGGAGCTACATCCACTTGAAGTAACTTTCCCTACGTTTTTGCCGTAGCCAGGGACATTCAAAGCCTGAAATTATTCTCAGTTAACTTGCTAAAAGTTGTTTCTGTCTGTAGATCTTCTTACTTGTGTGTATAGTCTGAAAGGGATGGCATCTCTCACCTTTGAGAGGGATTCCAGGACCTTGCATGGTAGCAGGAGGCAGCAGTTTTTTAAACCTGAACGTTATTCCATGTTTTCAATTCATAAATGTAGAGGGTGTCTGAAATGGGGTTGAAAAGTTGCCCAGGTGAGTTTAAATCCCATTCCAGAGCATAGTCCAATTTTTCATGTTTCTGGTCTCAGAAAGTCTCACTGAGGAGTGTTGAGCTATTATTATGAATCAGTATCAGACTCTCAAAATTGAGGTTAGAGAAATGGGTGCCCAAAATTTATCCCTTGCATCCCTCTACAAATATATGAGGTCCACCTTGTAAAAAATGACAACAATGTAGTAGGTTTTATTTCTGTACAAGACCTGATTCTGCTTTCTGGAATTCAGTTCCTTTAGAGTTCAAGCTGAGCATCCAGTGTCATTCACCAGATGGAAATTCTTGGTTTAGTTTAGTACTTTAAATAGTATTTAAAAGTAATTAAGCAATAAGTGAGTAATGAGTAAGTCACAGGCAAGGAGTACTTTGGTATTTTATTTATCTTATTCTTCACATTTGCCTTCATGCCCATTCCTTTTAGGTGCTTTATTACTTTTATATTTATAGAGTTAGGAGATAGAAAAATCCTCTTTAGTCCACCTGCCACTCTTCTGGCCCAGTCCAAACCTTTCCTGTTGCTTTCTCTGTGTGAGTGACAGTAATCATTATTTTACTGGTGCCTTCCAGCACTGTCATAAACTTGGATATAGGACGGTTTCATGCCAGTCCCTCTCTGCTTTGCTGTGCTGGCTAAACCCTGGCTTAGTGGACAGGTTTAAAATGTGAGGTTTGCTGTCCTGTGGCCACAGTTTGGGTTTTTCCCAATATTTGCAGTGTTGAATGATTGTTTGTTCTGCTGTAACTGAATAAAACAGCTCAGTTATACTTTCTAAGCTGTTTGCAGAGATCTGCTTAGGGCTGTGGTGTTTGATCCCTGCAGATGCTTTGTTTACAGAACACCTGATGAGAGGTTGTCCAGCAAAGTTTAGACTTGGGCTTTTCGATTTACAGGTAATTCAAGAAAATTTTTCATGCTAAACTCAAAAACCTGTTTATATAATTCATTACCTTTTCATTGGGACCATTTCTTTTGCACAGCCCTTGCTTTGGAAAGGGAGGTAACATTAAACACCTGAAACATGCAGCACTTCTAGTTCAAGAGGAGTCACGTTTGCTGCCAAAGAGTTTTCCTAAATGAATTTACAAACCATAAAGGAGCAGGAATCTTCTCCCTGCAGGTCAGAAACAAGCTCTAAGCGAGTATATTTTACAATTTCTAAGCATTTTTTGATTATTAATAGACACGATAGATAAAAGGAGATCCTAGATATAAAATATTGAATATTTAGACTCTCCTCTCCTCTTTCCCAGTGGAACATCTCTACTAACTTTGAGGAGGATCCATGTCAGATACATCAGTGTAAAACTAAAACTTGAATCAGAACAAACCACCACTGTGATTGTTCACTCTGCTGGGAAATTCAGGGATTTCTCATAGGTTCAGTTAATGCAGCTGTTGCAGACATATCTTTCTGCCTCTGAATTGGCTGATGGGGTCTCTGCCTTACCAAACTCCAAACAATCACTAGGATTCAATTATTGCTGCTCTGAATCTCTTGAAAACTGTGAGCTGGCCTCAGCATCTCAATTTTTTCATCCTCTATAATCCTTGGAGCGAAAACTCTCCTCTCCAACATATAAATCCACAGGAAAAAACTTGACATGAAAGAAAACTCGCTGAGGGAATTTTGCTTTGAAGATCCGCACATATTTAGCCTGGAAAGCAGAGATTGCTCACAATTGTGGTGACCTCAAAGCAAGCAAGTTGTGCATTTTGTTGGTAGACCTGGCTTTTCTTTGTCTTGGGAAACTTTTTGAAAAGTAGATGCAAATGTGTTGATGTATATTTATATTTATGTAAGGATGCATATTTATATATTTTTTGTGCTGCTGACATTTTTTCCTTCCTGAACCTAGGCAGTGCTCTTGACAAATCTTGTTCACTTCGTAGGCTTCTCCCGTCTCTGATGTTTCTCCCACTTCTTTCTCCTCCTTTGGGCTTTGGCAATGTGACAAACAACCTTCTGGCCCAGGGCTTTCTCACTGCCACACTTTTTACAGCCTGTTCTTGTTCTTTTTCTGGCTGCTTGAGTCATTGCCAAGCAGTAGCAGGAGCTGTGGGAGCTCGGGGACTGGAAAGTGTATGGTTTTCATAGTGGAATAATGAACTGCTTTCAAACTCTTGCACTGAGTGGGAAAGGGAATTGTGGTAGAAAATGCCGTGTAAAAACATAAATGGTGCAAACTCCTTGCAGTGCAAGGCTTGAGCTGCTCAGCATTTCGGCAGGCACAAGCTGAATTTCTTTAAGCTCATTACTCGCCCTGCTCACACAATTAAATCTGGACCTCAGAGTTTTGTGTTGCACTCAGGAGTCCTGAAATGATGAATTTAAGATGACATCCTGTCCGTGTACCTGGGGTGGGTTGACCCTGGCTGGGTGCCGGGTGCCCCCTAAAGCCACTCTGTCACTCTCCATCCTCAGCTTTACAGGGGAGAGAAAATATCACTAAAGACTCTTCCTTTGGTTCAGTGTGGGGTCCCTGCCATTGGGAGTCAGTCCTCCAGAAACTTCTCCAGAGTGAGCCTTTCCCATGGGCTGCAGTTCTTCATGGTCTGCTCTGGTGTGGATCCCTTCCACAGGGTGCAGTCCTTCATTTATTCCAGTCATTTCTCCTTTCTCCTTCTTTTGTTGTGGAAGACTGCTGATACTTTTAATAGCTTATTAATAGCCCTTTAGGTTGCATGAGTCACCAGCCCAGATGCAGCTGGAATGGACTGCACAAAAGTGTGACAATGGAGAAGTCTCGAAAGGAAGAAAAGTTCTTGCAGACCCAGCATTTTTTCCATTCTGTTGTCTAATAAATTGTTTCAGGTCTAATTTAATAAAATAAAAATTTTAAATTTTAAATCCACTTACTTGCTTTGATAGATTTTCCTGTCCTCAGCATGGAGGGAGGGGCTATAAGCCAAATTGTCATTACAGATCTGTCTTAAAAAGACCTAAAATTGCATGCCAAGAGAATGGCTCTGGGAATTCCCCAAGTCTCAGTTACAGTAAGAGTCAGACCTCGTGTCTCTGTCCTTGAAGAGCACAGCACTGCAATGCATCCTGACAAACTCTGCAACCTTCTGATAAACATATTTCATCTCACGCAAGAAGACAGGTGTGTAATTCCCAGCAGCTGTAAGGAAAAATTGGCCCCAAAGCCAATCCCAATAGGCATCAAGGTAAGCAAAGAAATGTAGCACTTCCCATTTTAGCCGGCTGCAGCTGACAAAGTATTTCAAATTCAGCCCCTTCAAACATTCTCATGAAGAAATGAACCCTTAGGTTGGTGTGGCTTGACTGTGATCCATGTAAAATAACACCTTTTTCTTGTGTATTTTTTTTAACACAACT
>VZTG01004375.1:346858-410530 GCA_013397845.1 Melanocharis versteri | reverse complement strand
TTTTTTTTTTTTTTTTTTTTTTCCTTGCTAGGCTGGATTCTGGATGCTGCAAGCCTGTCATGTCAGGATGCTGCGAAAGAGGTTGTTGCATCTTCTTCCTGTAGAGTTTGTGGAGTTTCCCTGTGTGCAGGGGGTACGGCCCTTATGGTCAGGAAACTGTTTTCCTTGCTTTGTGGTTTTCCTGTTGCTGTTGCTTTTAAAGGGGTGAACACTCTTAGTTCCAGGAAACTGAAACTAAATGTGAACAGGGATTGGAGGAAGGAAAGAGGGAGAATGCCCTGCGAGATTCCAATGCGTCTCATTTCTGGGAAAACTGAATAAAGCAGGATTCAACTGCCAGTGGCTAAATAGCAGCAGTTTATGAGCTGTTCCTCAAAAGCCCCAGACAAGCACCGAGTCCTGTGGGAAGCTGGAGATTGACACAGGACACCTCCAGAAGAGTCTGCCATTGAAACTTCCTTTAAGCCTTTTTTTTCAAGTGGAGCATCCAGACCTGGCAAATACATAAGGTCAGCCCTTAGAAGAGCAAAGAGCTCTCTAAGAAATTCAAACGAGTGTCCAAAGTCTGTCCATTTGTCTGCCTGTCTTTCTGGCCTTGGATTACTGTGCTTTTCAAAGCTGTGCTTTCATAACTCAGATAAAAAGGTGGATGTTTCACATAGCTCTACATGTAGTAATCATCCTGTTCATGTAAAATATCTGCTATCTAAGGGATGGGCCCAAATTAGAGGTGTTTCTCATTTACCTACAAAGCGTCTGGCTTTAGCATCTGTGCAGTCAGTTCTTGTGAACATGTGAGTCCATTGCCTGCTCTAACAGAGTTAGTGACTTATTTTCAGTGGTCGTAGAGAGTTTCACTGAAATCACACTGTTTGTAGTCTTTTGTGTGACTTAGGAGACACAATAGCCAGACAGTTCTGCAGTCGTAATATAATTGTACGCAGCATTCCCAGAAAATGCTCTGAAGTCTTCTCCTGTTGCACCATTGTGATAAAAACCTCTGCTGCTTTTCAAGCTCCACGAGTCCACACTGTGCCGTGCTGAAAGTGATAGAAAACCCAATTAGCTCTGAGAAGCAAAGGGCAGAGGGGGTGCTCGGGCCTGGAATTCCCTCCCTTTGGCAGCAGCAAAGGTCAGCCGTGGAGCCAAATTTCCGTGACCACATGTGGATCCAGCCTGTGTGTGTTGCCAGCTCTGTACAGGAGAGTGGGAGGCAGGATAGGAAGAATTGATTCTGGAAGGGGAGAGCCTGAGAGGAAGAGTGGAGTTAAATGTGACAACTGGGATTTTCAGAAGGCGGTTTGATGGATGCTGGGCATCCAACTTCCCTAGAACTCTTTATCAATAACACCTTCTGTATCTTCCTGAGTGACTTTTAGCCTGTCTGGCAGTTTTCAGCATCAGTGTGTGAGGGAAAAGAGGTAGAAGGCAGCTCTCTCTGATTTGGCAGCTCTGGGACTGCAATACCCTCCTTGTGGCTGCTGGCTGAGGGTCTGGTTCTCTGAGGAGCTTCCTGACTGCCTGTGGCTCCCACAGGCTTGTAGGACTGGGCTTAGAGAAACCCTGAGCTGCCAGACTAGGGGGCTGCTTCTGGTGCAGCTCTTCTGAGTAGTGCTGGGCGTGGATGTGAGCCTGCAGTCCTTGGGAGGCAATATGCACTCCACATTCCCAAGGGAGCTAGTTTATCTCTTAATGCGGGCCAGCTGTGGGAATTCGCCAAGTCCCTGTATCCTGGTCTGTGTGTCAAGGCCATGTGGCTGACCATGAGTGACTAGAGCTGCCATGGACCCTTCTTGCAAGGGCAGTTGCCTTCACAGTCAGCGTAGGTGGAGGCTACCTTTGGAAAAGCGTGAATATCCTGGGGAAATCCATGGGGCAGAGACCTTGGGCCATACTGTGTGCCCACACCATCAGTGGGGATGACAGTGACTGGGACTCTTTGTTTTGGTGTGAAACCTTGCTCTGATGCATTATTCCAAGGAAAACAGCTGGAATTTGCAGGCCAGATCACGTATAATAAGTAATTCCAGCTCCCTTACTGGAGCTGATTTATACAGGTCAGTACCAACATTTCTGAGAAATTGTTGATGGTGGGAGTTTTTTTGTTTGTTTGTTTCACTGAAAACTTAAAGCCTTTCAAATAAAGAACATGAGGTACAGGGAATTTTTAGCTGTAGCATGTGCTTTGGGCTGTTTGCTGGATTCAGGCTTTGAGAACACAAGTTCTCTGCAGACAATCTCCACGCACAGTGGGAGGTGAGGTTATTGGGCTTGGAAGTGGACCAGAGAGATGGGACTCGAGTGAGCTTTGAACAGCAATCATTGTCATTAGTGGTGGTGCCATAATATGTGCTTGACTCAAATCCAGCATTGCACAGGCGAGAACTTGATGAAACCTTGTAACTCGATATTTGTGGTTGTTCCTACCAGTGTGATCCACTGTTGAATAGGCTAGACATGAATAAAATCAGTATTTTTTAAAGTGTTGTGCGGGGGTTTTTTTATGTCAAAAAGGCTGATTGCCCTCTTGGACTTCACTGTGTTCATATGAAATGTTTGATGCAGAGTTAATACAGCTCTGCAGCTTTTTTAGGAGAGTCCACATCCCCTTGCAGAATTTCACCTTCCTTTCCTCAGAGGTGGATGCTGCAGTGCTGCCCTGAACTCCTGCCACAGGGAAAGATGTGAAGATAGTTTGGCATGTCTCCCTGCTGGTCCTGCAGGGGTGGTCCCTCTGTTCTGTGACACCTCTGCCTGCCATCAAGTTGAGGTGATCTCCTGGCTGGAGATCAGTGTAGTGCTGGTGAGGGATGTGTCTGACTCCATTCCAGCCCTGGCTCAAGGAAAGGTGTTTTTGAAGGTGCTTTTCCACCTCCCGGATTCTGTGTCTAGTTGGATACAAAGACGAAATGGAGCCAACTTGGGCACTCCCCAGAGTGTTACCACCTTCCACGAGACCTGTCTTGCTCCATCGTGGTCACTGCATGTGGGAATGCTCAATGGCAATCTCCACATTATTCCTCACTCAGCTTTTGCTTGCTTCTGGACTCAGGAGTCACAAAGGTAAGCCTACGTACATGGCATTTATCCGTGTGTCTGCCGCACAGTCATGCTGGAAGAGGTCAAGGAGACAACAGTCAAGGAAAAAGCCCTGTTTCCCCACAGGATGCAGGAGTCTGTCTTGCTGAAGGTCAGTGCTTCCCACACAGATTTGTTTTCTTCTCCCCTGCCTCTGTGGCAGCGTTGTTACTGGTGAGTACACGTGCTTGTCTGCTCCCTGTCACTCACCCATAGCCCTCACTGCCTCTAATCCCTGAACCCTCCCACTTGCACATTTGAGTTAATCCGCATCTTTTGTTTGCCTTACAAAGTCTTTTGTTCTCTCAGCTGCCATATTTCAAACCACACTTGCTTACTTTACTTCATCTCTTTCCCTTCTTCATCCAGCCCAGATGATTCTTGACTCCCCTTCTGGAGGAAAGCTGCTGTCCCAAAACACTCTGCATCAAAGTGAGTGGCACAAATGCCACGGAGGAGCTGTGCTTTGGATCCCATCATTACAGACCCCATCACTACAAGCCTGCATCAGCAGTGCTCCAAACCTGCAGCAGCCAACCTGCAGTGTGTAGAATTGAGATTGCTCACAGCTGCCAAAACATTCGACAGGTGGATGCATAATGTACAGGCAATATCACATAAATCATCTTTGCACCCCAAAAAAATTAATCAGGTTTGGGTTACAATGATGCAAACCCCTTAATCTCCCTATCACCACCACCTCTCCCCGTTTTGTATTTAGTAAGCAAAACTCAAAATGCTTCTATTAAAAAAAGGGTTTTTCCTATGAAAATATCTTTTTTTTTATCTAGCAGGTAGCAAAGATCTGAAGGGAGGAGTGGTCATCTCACCTGCCTCAGGCTGCTGTGGGTGGTCACTCATCAGAACTGTAACCGGGTGATGGAGATAAAGGCATTTCTGGTCAGGTTGCAAACGTAGCCCTGACCTCCACTCTTCTAAATACTCATTTCATGGCTTCCTTCTGAAATCTGGGATTTAGGGAGCCCCAGCAAAAGGTGAGGCCACTCCAGGGCTGCGTCTGTGAACCCCAGGAATCTGTCCTGATATATTTTCTCACTTCCTTGCATGGTGTTAAATTCTGTGACACCCTCTTCAGTCTGACTTACGGCAGATGAGACAAAGAGGGTTTTTTAGCTGATCAAGCTTAGGTTAAGTTGAGGAGAAGGTTTTTGGAGGGTGAATTATGAAGGCATAAGCTGTACAAGGCTGATCAGTTGAGCTGCATCTGCCATAAGGGCCCACAGAGTATTAAACTGCATTTGTGGCAATACAGGTATAAAAGAAATGTCAGGAAGAAGGAGCAGCAGGGAGGAGTATAAATGTATTAATTTTGAGTACAGCATTTGTATTTGCTGTCGTAATTGGTCTGTTAAAATGATTTTCCTAGAAGTGAATTAGCAATCCCAGTAGAGAATACAATTTGGAGAGTCATTGAATTAGAAGAAATGAAATCAAAGACAGAGTAGCATCTCTTCTATTAAGTAACTGTGGCAGAAACTGTGTTGCAGGCAGATTGAATGCTGACAGATCATCTGAAGTGAGTGATACTCACTCATGACTTTCAAGGGAAATAGTGGAATTACTTACAGCACTTAATTCACTTAATCCTGCATTGGTGTCTGAAATCTGCAGAGTAGCAAGGGTGATGAGTTTCTTTGAAACAGTTTCCACATGTGTGTATACGGTATTGCAGTCTGGTAAATTTAACTTCTGTAGTAGGCCAATTAATTGTATAACAAAGAATTGAATCACTGAGTGCCTGATAAATACAAAAAATGTCTTTCATAAGAGTCACCATGATTTCTGTTATGGAAGGTTTTGTTTTAGGAGACTGATTTCTTTGGAGGGATAAACAAGCACAGTGGTAATGGTGAGTCTCTTTGGGTAGGTCAGAAGGCTTTAGAGGGAACTGTACAGTCATGGGATCAAAAGAGAAGATCCTGGCATAGTTAAAAATGGGAAACAGTGAGCATCTAGGTTTAGGTGTCTGCTTGTGGTCATTCTTCAGATTTTAATATTCATGCAGAACATTGGCAGAAACAGGAAACTTATGTCTAGACCAAAATCAGTTGAGCTTCTACAGTAAATGGTATTAACTGGTGTTACATAGCTTTGAAGAGATCTAGATCTGACCTTTCCCAAGCTCTGATGGAGTAAGATAACTGTTTCCCAGTCTTTTATTTCCAGATACTCTAAATAGTGTTGCTGGGGATGTGAATAGCAGTACAGTAAATACCAGCTTGCTGACAACCAACTGTTTTTTCTTAGTGACCTTTATGGACTCCTTAAAACTTGTCCACAGACTCTTAAAGAGTCTTGAACCATAGCTTGATGGACATTGGCTGCACTGTGTGGAGTTCATCCCTAATTTTCAAATTTATTGCAGGCAGCAGACATCCACTCCTGGAAAAGGAGCAAGTAGCCACAAGAATGAGAGTCTGAAGCTCATGAATAAGGGAGAGGTGAAATTCTCACCAGAGAAATGTGAGAGCCCTGTGTCTATTTCTCTTTGTGACCTGGCCAAATTTGTGTTCATCCACTACCGGGTCCAAAGAATCAAAGTGAAGTGTTGAGGCTCTTGGTGGCACCATCAGGTCTGCACAGCACCCTCTTTCTCTTTCCAAGTGTTCCATCCCCCAGACCAGCCCAAGCCACTGTGGCTGCTGTGTTTGCCTTTGAGTGGAGCAGACAAACTGCGTGGGTATCGATTTTGTGCACATTAACAGCTCCCCACAGCCCAGGCCATTTCCTGACTAGCAATTTACATAGTCATAGGGGAATCATTTCCTTGTTTATTGTTAGAAAAATTCCCCCTTTCCAGTATGTTTTGATGCCATGTTTCAGGAAGTCACCTCCTATCTTAAACTTCATTATATAGGGATGTGTAGCTGTAGCTTCTTCCAAATCAACCAGGTGCTGTTTGCCTCCTGCAGCTGCTCCCTTTGTGTCTTCTGATTGCTCTGTACACCCAGTACAGTCCTGCCATTCCTTTATGTGTCCACGTAGGAATCAAACCTGGGAGTCACAGAAGAAGGGAAGAAAGCTCCCAGGACTTTTCATCCGTTCCATGCACCCCTGATGGTGACCAAGCTGCAGTTCCCGACTGGAGGCTGCACCAGGTGTCAGAGGTACAAATACACTGTGCTGTAGAGGGCAGAGTCTCAGTGACACCTTGCCCTGTGCCCTCCAGAAGTGGGGATAGCCATTCCAGGATCTGTAATCTCCTCTTCCTCTGAGTCTCCCTGAAGCCAGAGGCCTGGAGAAGTTTGCAAGGATAGCTTGCCTTTTGTCTGCTGCACCATGGTGTTGTTGGGACATTAGAGGAGACCATGGAACTTCCTGGGAAAGTGGCTGCAGTGAGTTGAGCGGCACAGGTGGAGCTGGAACCCTCCCCAGAGGCTGTGCAGGCAGTGCCCTTCATCCCCACCACTGATTTGACCTGTGCTTGGAGAAAAGATTGGCACCATTGTCATGCACTCCAGAGATTTCTGATGAAGTTTTTAGTAAGCCTGACACTCCAAATTCCCCTCTGGTGTAGTGTCCAAATTTTGGGGTCTGCTCTTTGCTGTGAAGTGAGCTGAGACGGCCCCAAATCCCTTTGTCCATCCATCCCCCTCTGGGCACCCTGTAGGGAGCAAGATTCCCCCCCTCATCACCTATTGTGTAGTGCTTCCTTTTCCTCTCCTGTACAGCCTTTACACTGGATTATATCCCTTGAGCTTTCTCCCTCCTAACCGGCCCCTGCCTGTTCCCAGCTCTGACCCTCCCACGGCACACCTGTATTCCGTTCTCTCCGCCCTGGCTCGGCTGGGATGAGCACAGCGCTCCAGCAGAGGGCGCGGGATCCATTCAGGAATGAGCTTTTCCAATGCCTGATTATTATTTATTTTTTTTTCTTTCCCTCTGCACTGCTGTTTCAGGTGTGTGAATACTTGCCCCTACAGACTCTGCCTCTAGGACAGTCTCTTGATTTTCCGTCTCCCTTTGCTGGTGGAAGTGTGGGGTGTTTGCCTGCTGAGGTTATTCCATTAGGGTACCTTAGAATCATAGAATCATTGAGTAACAGAATCATTCAGGTTGGAAAAGACCTCTAGGATCAAGTCCAACCTGTGACCAAAAACCACCATATCAGCCAGCCCAGAGCACTGAGTGCCATGTCCAGCCTTGTCTTGAACACCTCCAAGGAAGGGGACTCCACCACCTCCCTGAGCACCCCCTTCCAATGCCTAACAGCCCTTTCAGTCAATAAATTCCTCCTGATGTCCAACCTGAACCTCTCCTGGTGCAGCTTGAGGCCATTTCCTCTTGTCCTGTCCCTTGTTCCCTGGGAGCAGAGCCTGACCCCCCATCTGTCCCCTCCTGTCAGGGAGTTGTGCAGAGCCAGAAGGTTCCCCCTGAGCCTCCTTTTCTCCAGGCTGAGCCCCCCCAGCTCCCTCAGCCCCTCCTGGTGCTCCAGCCCCTTCCCCAGCTCCGTTCCCTTCTCTGGACACGCTCCAGCCCCTCAATGTCCATCTTGTCCTGAGGTTCCCAGAACTGCCCCAGGATCTGAGGCGTGGCCCCAGCAGTGCCCAGCACAGGGGACAGTCACTGCCCTGGCCCTGCTGCCACCCCAGGGCTGGCACAGCCCAGGTGCCATTGGCCTCTTGCCCCCCTGGGCACACCTGGGCTCGTGTCCAGCCGCTGTCCCCAGCACCCCCAGGGCCTTTCCCAGCTTTGCAGCCCCTCTGCCCTAGCCTGCAGCTGCAGGGGGTTGGTGTGACCCAAGGCAGGACCGGGCTCTTGGCCTTGTTGGCCCTCAGAGCACTGGCCTGGGCCCATGGATCCAGCCTGTCCTGATCCCTCTGCAGAGCCTTCTGCCCTCCAGCACAGCCACACTCCCACCCAGCTGGGTGTCATCTGAGAAATGACTGAGAGTGCACTCGATCCCCTTGTCCAGGTTGTCATTTAAAGAGAACAGCCGCCGACACTGAGCCTTGGGGAACACCACTGGGGACTGGCCACCAGCTAGATGTAACTCCATTCACCACCACTCCCTGGGCCTGGCCATCCAGCCAGTTTTAACCCAGTGAAGGTGGATTTTTACTTGTGGGTTTTAACTTGTGGGTTTAGAGGACGGGGAAGGTGCAAGGCTGACGGTGGGAGAAGTGCTAGCTGCATTACAGGGCTGCTCTGACAGCAGGTTGAGATTCCACTGTTCCCTTTTATAAGTACAATACATGATCATAGCAATCTTTCCTGGCTTTAGAATTGATGGCAGATGTACTCCCCAGATAATGAGTCTCATAAAAAAACCTGTATGAAATCTCCTGTTGAATTTGATAGCAGAGGTGCTGTTCCAATTTAAAGGTTACAGGATGATGCAAAAAAAGAGCTAAAGAAAGGTCATCCTTTTCCACTCAGCCTCTGGAACCTGGGTTATTACAGAGCTGACTTTGCCAACACTAAAGCAGATTATTTTGGGTGACTGAAAGTTCTCTGTGGACAAGGAAATGCAGGAATGTTCCCCATGTGTGAAGTGCACTGAGCTGCAGAGGGCCAAAAACTGTGCCACCATGATTTGTCACCAAGTTTCTCGTGGCAGAGCAGTGCCACTTAAAGTTTCTCTGAAAGAAAACGAAAAAATCCTTTGTTTTTCTCAAACTGTAAGTATTCTCTCACATGGCATCGTAGAATTTTTAAATGATTATTACTGTTAATCTTGGTGGTGGATATTAAAATAAAATAATGACAGTACTGTTATACTGTCAACTCTTTTTCATTATTAGATATGATGCTATCTTATAGACAGGCCTGTAGCTTAGAGATTTGGCAGCAGGTGCTCTTCTGCTTCTTTTACACTGAAGTCTTTATTCTTCTTATCAGTGGAGAATGGGATGACTCCATCAGCCAGGTGTTTAAAAAAAAGACTGGATGTGGCATTTGTGCCACGGTTTAGTTGGTAAGGTGGTGTTAGGTCATAGGTTGGACTTGATGATCTCCAAGGTCTTTTCCAACTTAGCTGATTCTGTGACCAAAGCCCTGCTCTGACATTGGCTGCCACGGTGGACATTGGTGCCTCTTTTCCCTGGGGCAGTGGCAGCAGATGCCTTTGTTATGGCGTGTGACAAGTCTTTGGTTCCATGCTCACACAGCTGCTTGAACACAAACATCCTTGTTGAAAGTCTCAAACATGAGTGTGGCTGAGGCTTGTATATGGCAAGAGAGCACAGAGCCTTCGTGTCTTAACACACCTGGTGTCAAAAGGCTCTTTTTTTTTTCTTTTCTTGTGGCTACCACAGCTGAAGTTATCCCGAATTTGGGGCTGTGGGGGATGCTAAGGAGCATGGCAAAGCAGATTCAGGGGAGGGAGGATATGTGCTGGCATGGGAAGGGTGTGAGATCTTACAGACATCCAGGTTTTAGTGACTGAAATCCCATTTCATGCCGCTAGAGGATACTCAAACTGTTGCCAGCTTGTAAGAAACAGCTCCTTAATCTCTGCTTCCCTGGAAATCAATTGCTAGGAGAAGGAAGTGTCTTTGGGAGGAATAAGGGGAGTAGATGTTTAGGCACATCTGAAATCTTTCTTTTAGGTTTCAGTGGGAGTTCAGTGAATAGAATCACATGCACAAGAATTGAAGCAGTGAGTGACAGCAAACTGAGCTGATGAGCTGCCTGTATGTAAAAGCTGCAGCTTTCTCTGCATCAGAAAGTGGCTGGTTCCTGGGAGGTGGAACTGATGGAGCAGCCACATCCTGTTGTGAAAGAGGCTGGAAAAGCTGGTGTGGGAGAGAGAAGGACATACAGAGAGGCTTAGAGAAGGTGCTGGTGGGACATGTCTAGATTTCCTTCCGGTTGGATAGCTGGGATCTGGAGCAAGCCAGAAAAGTGGTCTTGATTGCAGTTTGCATTGTAGAGTCAGAGGGAGCAGAGCAAACCCACAACATTCACGGAAGGACTCACTTCTGAGGTGAATTGCAATGGGGGCCTTACGTGGGAATCCAGGTGTTGTTTAATTCCTCCAGAAAAAGCAAACCGTTTCAGGGCAGAGTTCAATGCTGTGATGAGCTTCTCAAGGAACTAACAAGAAACCACTATTGTCTGACTCCAAAAGTCAGGCCAAGCAGGGCTTAAGGCATTTTCGTAGCTTGGCTACATCAAACACACCAGCAGTGCTGCTGCTGAGTCTGACAGTGTCGCCACAAATCCTCCTATTGCGGTGGATGCAGGGAAAAAATTCCTCTCTGACCTCCAGTAATATTCCCTGCTCCCCAAGATCTCAGCTCTAGGGGACTGTAGTGGGGATGGTTATCCTGTTACGGTCTGATCTGCATCTTTTGGGGGTGGTTAAGCTGACAAAGGTGCTTAATCTGGCAATTAGAGCAACACAGAGTTCTTTGCTGCTAATCAAAGAATTTGTACTCTTAAGATCCATGTCAGTGCTCTTGGTAAAGTCACTCTCCAGCATTCCCATCCAACACCTGCAGGACTAATGTCCAGGATTCATTCTGGGCCTGTCTTTCGAGTCTGTCTTCCCTTTAATGACTGCAGTAGTGGGAATGGGATACACGCCAGGAAAAATGTCTCCAAACAATTCCCTCCAGAGACTGGAGATAACTTTTTTCACAGGGGGTGGCCAGGAATGCAGCAAGAGGATCCCAGGCCAAACGGCTGTGCTCTGGGGTGGAGTTGCTGGAGCCAGTCCAGAGCAGGGACACCAAGGGGAGCAGAGGGATGGAGCAGCTCTGCTGGGAGGAAAGGCTGAGGGAACTGGGATTGTTCAGCCTGGAGAAGAGAAGGCTTTGGGGTGACCTCATTGTGGCCTTGCAGTGCCTGAAGGGAGCCCACAGGAAAGATGGAGAGACTCTTGACAAGGGCCTGGAGTGACAGGACAAGGGGGAATGGCTTCACACTGACAGAGAGGAGCTTTGGATTGGATATTGGGAAGAAATTGTTCCCTGTGAGGATGGTGAGACCCTGGCACAGGTTTCCCAGAGAAGCTGCGGCTGCCTCATCCCTGGCAGTGTTCCAGGCCAGGTTGGATGAGGCTCTGAGCACCCTGGGCTAGTGGAAGGTGTTCCTGCCCTTGGCAGGGGGTTGGAATGAGATGATCTTTAAGATCCCTTCCAACCCAAACCATTCCATGATACTGTGATTATAAATTAACATGACCTTCCTCGCTAACCAAGGTCAGACAGACACTTTTTTTCCCTTGGTCCTGGTGACATGGATTTTCTGATTATCTGTTTCTCAGTGTTGTCATACCTGCCCACCTGGATATCATCTGTATGCTGCTGGCATGAGGACCTGTTTCTGCTATTCCAAGGGGAGTATATCAGTGTTGAATCATGCAGCCAGAAGTCTCTAGAGCTCATGTCCTGCAAGTCATTAAGCTGAATTGACTGGCTCCATGCATGGTGAACAAGTTGTTCTTTTTAAAACACTGATTTATTGTCTTGGATTGCAGTAAATTCTGCCATATAAAACCAGAGTAACTCCACTTTGCATGGAGACAATTTGTTTTAAGGTATCTAAAGACACTTTAATTGCTCCCTCAGTTAAATTATGGTCAGTTCTCCTCCATCATCTTGATCTCAAAGCAGGATATAACACACCTGAACATTTTTTTCTAGGCCATTGTGGTGCTTTTTCACCCACAGGAAGTTTCTCCAGCTGTACGTTTGTAACCTTTCAAAATTTCTTCCATAGTTCCCTCTTCTTTCCCACCTGTTTGATCTTCTCCTTTTGTCTTACAAACTGTGCCAAATGCTTCCTTGAGTTCTTCCAAATGCAGACACCCGTTTCATTCCGCTGATGGATTGTGGCAGAGTGAAAGATATATTTTTTTTCCTTTTGTGGTAGCCCTCCCAGAATAGAAGTGATAATTTTAATGCCATTTGTGGATATGGCTGTTGGGGGGGGAAAAATCCTTACTTTTGCTCACTGATGTCTGAGGACTGAGATATCTGTGGTGGGGGAGAAGAAAAGAATGGACAAGTGACTTTCCTACTAACCTTCTTCTGGCTCGTGGGTTTTTATCTGCAGAGAGCCATACCAGGATCATAACTCAGCAAAACTGCATTTCTAGAGGTTTCCCCATTATTTTCCATTGTTTTCCCTTTGGTTATATGCCATTTTAAGTATATTGAGGTTTTTTGGTAGTAATTAATTTCATACTTTTTATGTCCTGGTTTGTTTGGGGTTTGTTTTTTTGGCATCTCTGCATTCAGCTTGATTTTGAAGGTCCATGAGAGAATATCGAACAGGGGCTGAAAGGTTAATCTTCTCCCTGGCACCAAAAAGTGCCAGCCCACTGTGCCAGCCAGGAATATCATCCCAGTGTCTGGAAGCTCTGTGGCATGGAGCACTCCTTCACTGTCAGCACCTATGAGTGGGCAGAGAAATGGAACCTCGTGGGGAGAAAACTCCATGTGCAAGGTGAAACAAGTGACTAGTGAGATGCTTGACTGCTTTTCAGTTGAAAAGTTTGGGATATCTTTGTCAAAATGAAGCGGTGTTGGAGGCAAGTAGCATCAAGGGGAGAGGCAGATAAATGGCACCCAGTGGGCCCAGGAGGGAAAGTCGCTCTGTCTTAGCTCTCAGTTTGCAGGGCTGGGAAGTACAGGTGAAGAGAAGAACTGGTCTTGTCCCTGGGAGCTCTTGCTCCACACTTGGTGAAGTTTCCTGTTCCTCTGGAGGGTTTCTCCTGGGAGCAAAAAGAGCTGGGGCAGGGTCGAGGTTAATGGAGCCTGTGAGGGAGGACTCTGCCATGGCATGCCTCAGCTGGAGAAACCCAGAGCAGCCTGGATCTGCTGCTCAGAGTGTACCCACCCTGCGAGGAGAGCACTGACAATCAGGAGAATGCATGGCACTTCCATGACTCCAGAGGTAACTCAATTTCCTTGTGGTTTTGGGGCAAAAAAACCAAAACTGGGAGTGATCAAAGTTAAAGGAAGGAAACGCTAGACAAGCAAACCTGCTTTCTTTTGCAACAGAGAGCACCTGGCAAGGAGGGTCACAGTAACAGGATAATCCCATAAGGAAAATGCTGTCACACCTTCAGGATCCACCATTAGGAGACCCGGAGACTTGGAACGACACATACACAAGGCTCAGCTTCTGCTGAACCCACTCCTTGGTAAATAACACAGAACTGGAGAAAGAACAAATATATTTAGGTAACTGCTCAAGGAAACAAAACATCTACACCGAGCAGTTGTTTGTAAGGCAGCTGCCAAAAGCACCGGCACAACTTCGTTTGGGTGAATTTGGTGCCTACCTCGAAGGAAGAGAATTCCTTAGAGGTTCACAGCTGTCCTCTAAGGTGGCAGAGTGGCATTTCTGGAGTGTCTGACCCCTGGCTGTACCAGTGGCTTGCCTTTCCATTGCACTCCTGTCAAAATCTCAGGCTAGCCCCTTCCTCCCCTGCAACTCTCTGAGGGGAGAGCTGGATCAGGTTATTCCCAACACGTGATCACGGCCATATTAAGTGGCTCCTTGTTTCCATTGGTGTCTTCTCCACTAGTGATGCCAGGATTTTAACGCATGGGATCCCACAGTCCTCACGTGTGTCTGTCCCAGTACATCTCACTGACTGCAGCTGTCCAGCCCTTCCCATACTGCCTGTTGGCCGGTGCCAAAGTAAAGTAGGGCAGCTGACTTGGAGTCCATCTCTGGTTAGCCTCCAGCAAGGTTACTGGTGTGCTTTTGGCCACTGGAGGGCTCTGGTTTTATTTCATAACTCTGAGAGAATGATACTAAAAATTACCAATGTCGTGGGCCAAAAGGAGGGTCTACAATCCTGCAGAAGCCTCATGCCTTACCCTAATACTTGGGCATGAAAATTGAAAAGGGGATGTCCAGCTTGCTGCATCACGAATAACCGAGAATCTGGGACGCTTGCTTGCAATTATTTGGGTTATTACAGTAATTTTCTCAGCCTCCTGAGGTCTGTCTCTGTACCAGTGCAGCAAAGATGTGCTCACAAAATCTGTTTTTGTGAGAGGGAACCTTGGCACTGGAGAACAGAGGCAGGGGTGTGTGTGGAGGGAGACCCAAAGGTAAATCCACACCACTTCTGCAAGATGTTTTTATCATGGGCTGGTCAGGGATAGGAAGGAGGGGAAACTCTAGATTGTACCTACCTGAATTTGCTAAAATTCTGCCTTTCTCCTTCTCTTCCCCTCATTGAGAGACTGGTGCAGCACAAGAAAGACTCAGAGAGCGAGCTTTCATTCATTGCAGAGCACTGCAATGCATTCATTGTGTGTCCTTGAAGGAACCCCACATTTTGCAGCTGACCCTGAGCTTTAGCATCAGGAAAGCTTTTTTTTTCCTCTTTTTTTTTTTTTTTGCCTTCCTCAGCTCTAGTCCTATTTTTAGAGCCTGTCGTTTTCTCAGGGGCTTCTCAGTCTATTTTTAAAAAGATTTCACAGGCTGCCAAACCATTGTTATTTTCTCTAGGGTGATGTCAACACAGTGCCTATAGTAAACGAGCCTGGCATTTACCATAGGTGATGCTTTAGAACAGATAAACATTAATGTTGAAGCTGAAAAATGCTTTTGCAAGCAGAGCCCCACTGTGAAGTGTTTCATTTCCACAGAGCATCCTTTTGCTTGCCTTGTGGCTTTCCCCTTTTCTGAAACACTGTTGGTCTGACCGTCAAATTGCTCACTGCTGCATGAACCTGATCTGTATATTATTAGATCATCTAGAGTGACTGTAAATCGGGTTTGGCCCAAGTCTTGCAGCATGTTTAATGTTTTTACAAAGGTTTTTTTTTTTCCTTGCCTTTTATATTGGGGATGAATTTAATGGCCCAGCTCTGAAAGAAACATAGGGAAGAGTTTAAAGGGCTTAAAATATGAACAGTAGCAAATACTGGTAATAATCAGCATGATATCATCAGTTTTGGTGGAATTTCTCGAATTAATCCAGCAAAATAACAGCTTCTTTTTACCTGTGGGGAGGAAAAAAAAAAGGGGAAAAATTCAGGAACAGTTATGTAAAGATGTGGGAGCAGATGTACTGCTGGTGTAAGCTGGCACTGCTCCACTCATGTCAGTCAAAGTAGTTGATGTGGGGGAACATTTGTCTGCAAGAGAAGCAGGATTTATCACTGAGCTCTGGTGGCTCCATAGAAATCACAGAATGGCCTGGCTTGGAAGGGACATCAAGGATTGGGTGGTTCCAACCCCCTGCCATGGGCAGGGACACCTTCCACTATCCCAGGTTGCTCAGAGCCCCATCCAACCTGGCCTGGAACACTTTCAGGGCTGGGGCAGCCACAGCTCCTCTGGGCAACCCATACCAGGGCCTCAGCACCCCCACAGAGGATGATCACACATCAGTTCAATGTAATATTTGCCCATGCTGTGCTCTGATCCCCTCACAAATGTGAGAGATGATGTCTGTATTCAATTTTTTCATAGATGCTTAAGCCAATGTCTCTTCTATACTTCCTGCCACAGATGACCCTTCCCAAGAGGACAATTCCTGCCCTTCAACCATGTGGATTTGTTCCTTGGGCTGTACTAGCTCAGCTGTGCTTTTGAACACTGATTTTACAGACCTCGGACACATGTGGAGCACCTCCTCCATCAGCCACTTGTGTGAGTATCATGGGAAGACTGAGGAAAAGTCTCTGTGGGAGGTGGTGAGCCAACCTTCTGCAAAACCACAAAGGCATTTAGAAACTTAAACTCCCTTGTTTCAGTAAAATTTGAGATTGTAAATACTTTTGCACCTTTGAACACTGAGTGCTGGTCAAGGAAATAATGCACCATACACAGGAATGGCTCTTTGTGCTGTTCTTGCTCTGAGTCCCTTCCCTGAACTCATGAAACGTCCGGAAGCTTCACAAGCTGGTGGAATTTATTTCAAATATAAATCTCCAAGGGATTTCTCTTCCATGAGTTTGACCAGCTGAACCCTTGTAAACAACTACCATCCACAACATCTTGCAGCAAGAAGTCCTACAACTCAGCCCTCCCAAATGGAGAGTCACCTCCTCTTGCATGAGCTGGTCCCTTTGTTTGTCACCTCCTGATTCATATCTTGATTTCACACGGTCGCTCAGGGCTCTAAATTTCCCAGCATCCAGTTTTGGTTCTCAAAAGGCCCATCTTAAGTTCACCAGGAGACCTTTGAAATTTGTGAACCTAGCCTGAGACTCACATTTGTAACCAAACCAGGGGAGTTTTGCCTAGGTTTGCATTTCATCGCAGGTGCCTCACACTCTTCCTACATATCATGGTGCTGGACAAAGAACAACCATTTGGAAGCCCCCAGGAAAACTGCCTGACTTCAAGTTCTGTTGGCAGCAGCCCCCATGCTCTGAGAAGGCACCAGTTCTGCTTCATGCTGCTGGCAGCTGAGCTGGTTGGCTGCCTCTGAAGGTACAACTGCCACAGCAGATGGCTGGAGGTTAGCAGGGAATTTATTCAGAACTGTGCGTAAATGAGGCTGCCTTTCCTCGGAGGGAATGGCAAGCGAGAGGACGCTCACATCCCCACCCACATCTGCACGGTGACATCCCAGAGCTCCGTGGTGACCCAGGAGCGGAGGAGCCAGCCTGTCTGTCACACACCAACTCCTCTGCGCTGCTCTAGCCCACAGTCTGTGCCAGCTCAGCGGGGCTGTGGGCTCCGTCTGCACCGCTGAGCAGCAGAGGTGTTCCAGCAATAGCTGAACCCACTCTGCTCATGCTCCATGAGCCTCCGCCTCAGGGACATCCTTTCGGACACCCTTCGTGACCCGTGCCCAGTCAGCAGCCCCAGGTCACTGCTGTACTTCCACTGCAAACTGGGTATCAGCAGTTTGGAGCACTGCTGTCCCAAAGGAGTGGCTTGTAGGAATCTGAAAATCTGATTGGAGTTGAAAGGTTGGGAGAGGAGGGATAGGGATCATAAAATTATAGAATGGCTGGGTTGGAAGGGACCTAAAAGATCATCCATTTCCAAATCCCCTGCCATGGGCAGCAACACCTTCCACTAGCCCAGGTTGCTCAGAGCCCCATCCAATCTGTCCTGGAACACTTCCAGGGATGGGGCAGCCACAGCTTCTCTGGGAAACCTGTGCCAGGGCCTCAGCACCCTCACAGGGAACAATTTCTTCCTCATAACCAATCTAACCCTGCTCTCTATCAGTGTGAAGCCATTCCCCCTTGTCCTGTCACTCCAGGCCCTTGTCAAGAGTCTCTTTCCATCTTTCCTGCAGGATCCTTTTAGGCACTGCAAGGCCACAGTGGGATCACCCCAAAGCCTTCTCTTCTTCAGGCTGAACCATCCCAATTCCCTCAGCCTTTCCTCCCAGCAGAGCTGCTCCATCCCTCTGCTCCCCTTGGTGTCCCTGCTCTGGAGTGGCTCCAGCAGCTCCCTGTCCTTCCTGTGCTGGGCCCAGGGCTGGATGCAGCCCTGCAGGGGGGGCTCAGCAGGGCGGGGCAGAGGGACAGAATCCCCCCCTCCCCTCCCCTGCTGCCCACGCCGGGGGCTCAGCCCAGCACAGGGGCGTTCTGGGTCCCAGCGCACGCGGCCGAGGCAGGGCCAGCTCTCAGCCAGCAGCACCCCCAGGTCCTTTCTGGCAACAATTCCCTCTATTTTCCTGGGGAATAATGCAGTGTTAGACGCTGGTGTTGCAGTGAAGATGACTGAACAGAAGGAAAGCTGCAAACCCTCAAGAATCTTCCCCTTCAGCGCCTGTTTGTAAGGGTTAAGCGTCTCCACCATAAGCTGAAGCAGATATGAAATGCCTTTGGTCAGAGGCTGTGACTGCTTGCAAAGATACCCAGAGGTAATGGGATTTGAGATGCCAGTTGCTTGACTTCTCTCTCTGCCCCTAGAGTAGCTGCATTAATTTTTATCTTTAAACGTTCCTGCTATGCAAAAAAATCCCCACTGATGTTACCACCTCTGAGTCATGCCAGCATATTTGTGTGCTGGTATATTTTAGGAGCAAAGCTGCTGGAGTTCAATAAGTATAAAGCAGGACTTGATAAGTGAGGTAGTGGTAGTGGCAGGCTATTTAGATAAGGGAAAGGAGGTGTGGTGTGCTGTCAGTAAGTACTTGGCACCTTGCAGTATTGATCCCAAATGAGTTTGGCCCAGGCTGTCTCTCAGTCCCTGGATTTTCTGCAGGTTAAATTCCTTCCCTCAGGCTTGGAGGACATATTAGTGTTATCAGCCTGACAGATCACAGAATACAGAATTGTAGAACCTCCTGAGCTGGAAGGGACCCACAAGGATCACTGTGTCCAGCCCTTAGCCCTGCACAGCACAGCCCCAAGAAGGTACACTCTCCTTTGCTGCACATCTGTTCTTACCACTACAGGCACTTGAAGACCTTATTTGCTAAGCCATAAGACTCATGTATCACATCTGTCTTCTCTTCTCCCCTCAGGCTGCGGATGCACAACTAATGACCGCTGATATGGGATCAATGCAGAGTTGGATCATCCAGCAGCACCACTGGAAACAAGGTATGGATGTTCCTCACGTTCCTGCTGCACTATAGATAGCACACATGGGATGTTAAAAATGAGACAACTCTCGTTCAAAAATAAAATGAGTTTATTTTATCAAAAAATAAAAAGTTGGGATCCGAAAAAAAATCAAGAACAAAAACCCGGGCACAGAGATTAGACACCCTTTCCTGCCACCCTGGCTTAGCTCCCAAGGCAAGGATCTCAGTGCTGGGGAGACTCCAGTTAAGTTGGAATCAAAAAGAAAAAGTTGGTAAAGTGGCCTTTGAAAAAGGCTGAGGCCTGTGCACCCAGCACCGGGCGTCACTGCCAGAGATCTAGGCTCAGTGTTAGGAGCAGCAGTCTGGAGTGACTGGCACCTGGGAGTGGGTGACAGGGGTTTTTATATGGTCCTGTCTCCGCCCATGACCGCCCCTTGGCCAGCCCCTTAGGTGTTGTATGATTGGTTTGAGTTTGAGGTGACTTAATATGAATTCTCCAATGGGCTGTGTGTTGCCAAGGGGGGTGTTTCTCCTAGCTTTTCGGCGGGAAACTGCTCTCATTAGTATTCATGGTTGCCATGGTGCCAAGTTACAGGGTAGCAGTTGGGGGTCTGAACTTAGAAGGTGACAGTTACGAAGAGGGACAAACTGGGGAATTGATTTTAACTTAAAGGGTTTAAAAACATAGATTTAGTTCATAAAAACTTAGTTCTTAACATCAGAAACTTGAAGAACAGGGTAACAACACTTGAACATGTATAAAACATTTGGCTTTTAACAATTTTGGGATTTTTAAAAGGGGTAACTTGGAGGTTTAACTTAAACTGAGGGTCTAACATTGAACAGTGGGGTTTAAAACTTTACAAACTGCAACTGGAACACACAGATGGGCATATAAACACATAAATGCAAAAAGACAACACATGGTTTTTCATATATAACATGGGAGCTGCTCACCACAGCTGCAGGAAGAACAGCGCCTGCTCTGACATAAGGCCTGGTGGGACAGAGTTATTCTTGTACATTTTGGGCTGCATTTGAATGGACACTTTATGTGCTTTTGCTATGTGGCTGTGCCGTATTTGCTTTAGCAACAGAAGTCCTCGAAGGAATTTGCAGTGTCCCTTCACGGGGTGTAGACTCTTGCTGTGTCCTGTTCCTGTTCCTGTACCACAGTGGGTGTGTTACCAAGATCTGAAGTGTAGGTGGAAATCTGTGAGGCATCCCTGGATCTGTAGTACCCTGGAGTTGTGCTGGAGCATGCAAGCATTGCAGCGCCAGGGTCTGGGTTCAGGGCCATCCTTAAGGGGTGCCACTGGCACGGCTGCTACTCCCCAGCTCCCTAGCTGCTTTATTCCAAAGAAATGGTTATCACAGAATCACAGAATGATCTGGATTGGAAAGGCATTGAAGTTCATCTCGTTCCACCCCCCTGCCATGGGCAGGAACACCTTCCACTAGCCCAGGTTGCTCAGAGCCCCATCCAACCTGGCCTTGATCCCAGTGATCAGATCAGCTCTCTGCCTTTTCAGTCCTATCCCAGAAACTCACCTGCTCCCCTGAAATACAGGAGAGAAGCCTTTCATTCAGTCTCTGTCTCTGAAATACAGGAGAGAAGCCCTTCATTCAGTCTCTATCCTTGAAATGCGGGAGAGAAGCCTTTCATTCAGTCTCTAACCGAGCTCCTTGCTCAGATCTGTGTGCACACGAGCCCTGCTTGTCAGGCTGTGGTTTCTGGGTTGCTGCTCTGCAGAGCCCTCGCTGCTGTTCCAGGGGAATTGGCTGGCTTCAAGGTGATGGTTTACCTCTGCTTCCAGCTGCTACAGAGCATGGCAAGAAGCTAAAAATACCTCTGAGCCAACACCTAGTGTCACTTCTCCTCACAAGGGGTTTGTGCAGCTGCCACGGGGATCTTAAGCAATTGCACAGGGGAGGGGATAAATCTCTTTATTTTTGTGAATAGAGGGGGAGGCGCCCAGGAGAAAAATCCCTCTATGAAAAAGCTGTGCAGCCCCGTGCTTTGATGCCTGGGTTGAAAAAGCTAAATGTCCACAGATTTAGACCAGCCAATGGCATGTGAATGCTATTTCTGGAAAGCACAGTGCAGAATTATGGCACATGCATCACATGTGAATTGGGAAAGTGCAAGCTATTTTTGGAGCCTGTTTGCATATGTGCTGAGTCAAGGTTTGCACACAGAGCAAGGCTGCACCTAGCATCTCTTAAATCTGCTTTAGCAAGGTTATTAGCTTTCAAGCAAGCTCTGGGTCCCAAAAAAATCCTTTCTCTCTCTGATTTTATTAGCATCTCAGCATTGCAGGGAGATTAATTAGAAAAGCCAAAAAGATAAGTGCAAAAGGGGAGGCACAAGGAAAGGGAAAGCAATTTAGAGTTGAAGGGGGATGGGTTCTGAAAAGATATTACCTAGGTAAGCTCAGAAAAAACAGGAAAAAAAATATGGAAAGGCAGGAGGGGCTTGTAAAGAAGGTGGGAAATTTACACCTTGTGCTATCATTGCTGAAGGAAGCCTACTTAGAGGGAGCAACCCCTGGGGAAAACGGGAGCTAGGGAAAGAAATTGGAGCAGCATTGCATGAATTACAGCCAGCCCTTGTGCTAGTTTGAAAACAAACCAGTGGGAGATCCCAAGTAAGAACTGACACCCTGTTGGTCAGGGTGGTGGTAGCAGTCCGATTAAATTGTGACTGCAGTCCTCTTGAAGTGACAGATGTGGTTCCGTTGAATCAGTGATCTTGTAGAAGGGTCTGGTCTTCCTCTGAAGGTCCAGTGGTCGTTATGGAGATCTTGTCCTCTGGGAATCCAGTAGATAAGGCTGCCCATGATGTTCCAAAATTTCAGATTATATCTAGGTAGGAATGCTTGGTTCCTCCCCCTGGGCGAAGCATCTCACAGTGGGATGATGCAATTTATGAGTCATGCAGTGAGACTCAATGGCCCATTAACAGAAGATATCCCCCGGAGTTATCAGGGATGAGTCATGGAGGAGGTAAGGAACACTGCCCCACCCATTTTAACAGCTTATGAAGATGGTGATAGAATACATACTTTTGGTTACACCTTACCTTGTAACTTAAGACAGCCCTGGATTTGGGGGCATGGAAGAAAAGCCCCTAGGTTGCATGGCAAAGGGATGCCAGCTGAGGATAGCACGAGACTGACTGGCTGGGGGTGGTCTCAGTGGGTGGACTCTGTTTCCAGAGGACACAGCCTTTTGCAGGCTGCCTTCCAGAGCAGTGCTGGCTGTCCTCACAGATGATGGACACTCAGACAGAGCTCCCTATATGGCCAGAGGTGTTGCCATAGCAAAGGAACTTTCTTATCAACTGTTTTCAGGAGGCAAAGGCCTTAAAGATAGGAGACAATTAGACTGCTGTGGTCGTTAGGGGGGACTTGAGGTTCAACCAGGCTAAATGCTGGGTCCTACACTTTGGCCCTAATAGCTCCCTGCAGTGCTCCAGGCCGGGGCAGAACGGCTGGAAAGGAAAAGGACCTGGGGATGTTGGTGACAGTGGCTGAATGTGAACCAACATGTGGGCAAGAAGGCCAAAGGCACCTGGCTGGGATCAGCAATGGTGTGGCCAGCAGGATCAGAGCAGTGACTGTCCCCCTGTACTTGGCACTGGTGAGGCCACACCTCAAATCTTGTGTCCATTTCTGGGACCCTCACTGCAAAATGGACATTGAGGGGCTGGAGCGTGTCCAGAGAAGGTAACCAAGCTGGGGAAGGGGCTGGAGCACAAGTCCTATGAGGAGCAGCTGAGGGAACGGGGAAAGGGGCTCAGCCTGGAGAGAAGGAGGCTCAGGGGGACCTTCTGGCTCTGCACAACTCTCTGACATGAGAGGACAGCCAGGGGAGGTCGGGCTCTGCTCTCAGGGAGCAAGGGAGAGGATGAGAGGAAACGGCCTCAAGCTGTGCCAGGGGAGGTTCAGGTTGGACATCAGGAGGAATTTCTTCACTGAAAGGGTGATTAAACATTGGAAGGGGCTGCCCAGGGTGGTTGTAGAGTCCCCATCCCCAGAAGTGTTTAAGGAAAGACTGGACATGGCACTGGGTGCCATGGTCTGGTTGACAAGGTGGTGTTTGGTCACAGGTTGGACTTGATGATCTAGGGGGTCTTTTCCAACCGGAATGATTCTGTGATTCTGTGATTCAGGTGTTCTCTTGTGCCACAGTTTGCCTTCTGCTGGTGGGAAGCAGCAGCCCGAATCTGCAGAGTGGGTGGGAGTGGGGCAGATGGGGAAGCTCTGTCCATCCAGGTGTGGCACTGGAGAACCTTCTTGATCTGGTGTGTGCAGAAATGGGCTTGCAGACATGGAGAACACAATGCTGGCACTGCAGCAGGCCCACCAAGCAGACAGGAAGGGAGCAGGAAGCTGCCTGAGAGAACAGCAAAATGTTTTTAAACTACACGAGATGAGAAGCAGAGCAAGAGCAGCCTGAGCACTGGCTCGTTGGTGGAGGTCCAGATGAGGTCCAGAGCAGAAACATGCTGTATTGTTCACACCGAGAGCAGTCTTGCAGAGTTTGTAGGGATGCTTTAAAGCCCTTAAAGTCCTAGTGAGGTTGGCTGTATAGGCTGGCCCCAAGTGAAAGAGGAAAAGGGAGCTGCAGTACCTGGACACAGATAAAACATCCTTGTTATGCTGATAATGCTGTATCATGCAGCAGGACACAGTGAAGAGGTGGGATTTATTCTGATCTCTTTGCTGGGGGGGGCACTCTTGACTCAATTTATTAATTTATTATTTCAGTTCCTAGACAGACAGATATCAACATCAGACCTGACACACAGCTATAGACAGGGTTAAGACACCACATAAGCACCCTTGGCACGCTGCCTCCTATGTTTGTCCTCCTGGAGGCTTTAATCCTGATAGAACCAGACCTGCATAGTCCTTTCTGGGCCCTTATCTGCCTAATTACATGTGGTTCAGAAGAGTTTGTTAAAATGACACCTATTCTGTTTTTCCTCTTGTAATCAGAGAAAATAAAAAGTGAAATCAACTCCAGTGAAGAAAAAAAAATTAGGTTTGAAATACACACGGGGTCTCAAGCCCTTGTCTTGAAGGTGAGCCTGAGAATGGGTTAAAACAAGAATAAAAAATGCAAATGTTGATGTAATTTCTCAATTTGGAAAGCAGACGCAAGCCAAAAAAATGCCAACATAACAATGCACACAAAACAAACCAAATCAGAATTCCCCTCCAGTTTCCAGTGCATGCTGACAAAAGCTGGAATATGGATCCAAAATCTGAGGAAAGGCAGAGGAAAATTGTGCAGGACCCCACTTTTGAGCAGCTCTATTAGAAAACCCTATTTTTTTGCTTTTGCACCATTTTAGTCTTCATATAACCAGAGAGTAGAAAGCAGCACTTTTCCAGATCTTACTTTGGAGTGGTTTCCAGTTAAAACCACTCAGGTTCATCACCTTCCTTTGTGCAACCATAGATCCTCAGCCTGAGAGCTGAGCTTGAGTCTAAACATGACTTGGACCTGCTGGAAATCTGAGCGCTCATTTCACTCAATACTCAGCTCCCATTCTGGAACTTTGATGAACCCAACCTGAGATTCGTGCTTATAATCAAACCTAAGCAGAGATCAGTTTTGCCTGGGTTTTAGTTTCAAGTAAGAAGGTGCCCACCTTCCTACCTGTCTTCACCTTGACCAGGCAGTGGGATGTCTGGCTATCTCCTTGCATATCATCATTAGCTCTTCAGGATATATGATCAGCCTCCTTGTCCTGGAATTTGTAACGTACCGATTTGTGCTTCATTGTCATAAAATCAGTTTGTTCTGGGTTAGTGTTCCCTGCAGCTGACATGGCCACAGAATCACAGAATATCCTGAGTTGGAAGGGACCCACAAGGATCATCCAGCCCAACTCCTGGCTCTGCACAGACACCCCGACAATCCCACCCTGTGCCTGAGAGTGTTGTCCCAACGCTCCTGGAGCTCTGTCAGGCTGGTGCTGTGACCATTCCCTGGGAAGCCTGTTCAGTGCCCCACCACCCTCTGGGTGAAGAACCTTCTCCTGATATCCAACTTAACCCCTCCCCTGACACAGCTACAGCTGTTCCCTCGGGTCCTGTCCCTGGTCACACAGAGCAGAGATCAGGGCCTGCCCCTCCTCTTTCCCTCGTGAGGAAGCTGCAGAACTGCTGTGAGCTCTGACCTCAGTCTGCTCTTCTCCAGCTGAACTGACCAAGTGCCCTCAGCCACTCCTCATGTGGCTTCATCTCCAGGCCCTTCACCATCCTGGTGGCCTCCTTTGGACATCCTCTAACAACTTTAGATCTTTCTTATGTTGTGGCACCCAAAACTGCCCCAGCCCTTGAGGTGAGGCCGCCCCAGCCCAGAGCAGGGCAGGACAATCCCCTCTTGGGCCTGGATGCCTCCAGGACAGGGATGTCCCTCCTGGCTCCAGGTCACTGCTGGTTCATGTCCCGCTGGCCATTGACCAGGACCCTCAGGTCCCTTTCCACGGCACTGCTCCCCAACATCTCCTCCCCTAGTCTGTCCGTACATCCAGTCTGGCTCTGCTCCAGGAATTACTCTCTGCCCAGATGGTAGCAAGCCTGACAAGGGCTCTCTTCAGAGCTGTGTACAAATGATGCCATCGTGGATGGATCAGAGTCAACAGCACCATAATTGCCAACCCACGCAGCCACCTCTGCACAACCAGCATTCCAGCTCTGTATGGAAAACAGAATGCCTGCCTGACCCACACAAGTCTGCCGTGCCAACAACCCTCACCAGCTGTAAACAGAATCAGAGATAACGCCTCAGCAGCTTTATTCACACAGCACTTCTTGTTTGTGGCAGCACAGTGGCCATTTTCCACTGAGCTACAGTAAACCAGAAATGCTTTGCAGAGGTCAGTCCTACGCCCAGGAACAGTGACTGCACTGCTGTACAAAAGCAATGATCGTGTTCTTTTTGTGTTTTCTATATTGCTTTTCAAAAATCATGTGAAGAAATCGTTGTGCTTGCATCCTCTCTGCTCTCCGATTGTCTTAACTGTCTGACCCCTTGTGTTAGAAGAAACATCAATCTCAGGGGATTATATAGTGCTCACAAATAGGTGGCTATCAATAATTACTTACTTAAATTTTTATTGAAAACCCCAGTTATGTTAGCCTGCATAGATCAGGTAAATAAATTGCATAGTCTATCCTGTTTCTGGATGTCTGAATATCTCAGACTCTTGGTGGTCTGGAAGAAATAGTCTCATCAATACCTTTAAAATGGACTTCCTTTGGATATTTAGAATAACTGACTTTGAATATTCTGCTTCTTTCAACTGTCTGACCACTAGACTTTATTTTTTATAATAGATTACTTAATTCACTAGGTTTAAAGCTGTAGCTTGACTAATAACTCTCATAAGCAATGGGGCTCTTGGTACAGGATTTTTGGTTTCAAAGCAAACACCACTCTTGACCACCTGTGTCAATGTCAGTGGTAAATGTGTCCCACTGGGCCCCTCCCTCTTGACAGGACAAAGCAAAACCCTCTGGTCCTTGACAAAACCAACTCTTCTAGAGCAACAAGGTTTGAAATAAATAAGCAGTGAGCTTCCTAGGGTATCCCAGAGGTTGCCTGGGGAATTACAGGCACAGAGCGTGGCCCTCTCCTGCAGCAGCAGCTGAAAGTCAGAGCAGGGACATCCTCGTCAGCCTCAGATGGCATCAGATGTCCATGATTAAGCAACTGCTCTGAGCCGTGGAGATCCCAATGATGGCCAACGGAGCCAAGAGAGAGCTCCTGCTTGTCTGAAACAGCGTTGGCTGGTGATCAGCTGCGTCACTGGGCTGCAGGAGCCAGCACTGCCTGGATTTCCTCTGTCTGCAGACCCAACCCAAACAACCAGCCTGCAATATAGGCGCTGCCACAGGCCTGGTTGGCAGCTTGAGCTCAGCCTCTCCCCAGTTGAGATGGCAAATGAGGTTGGGTAAATATGAAGGTGTCCATGTTTTCACTGGTCAGAGATGGAAGAATGAATAGAAAGAAGAATGAGCTACACAGGCAGTCTGAGGAAGAAGTTTCGGAACATCACTGGAAGGCATTCCATGGAGATTGAAAATACTCATTGGTACTTTGCTCAGATGTGCACCTGGAATTTCACATATATATAAAACCAGCTATAGCAGACCCTTTCCAAGAATAGGGCTAAAATAGACTCTGCACTGTGAATTTCTCTTGGCTGAATATGTGAATAATACATCAACAATAGCTAAGCTTTTGGGAGGAGGTACGATTCTGTGATGCTGGTCTTAATATTTGGAGTGGAAGTAGCCCCGCTGAAACTGATGAAAAACCAGTACTGTCTGAATCAGGCCCTTAACAAGCCCACATCTCCCTTTGGGTGACAGGGATGGTGGCCACTTCCACTGTGTGGCACCTGGACCATTAAACACCTCCATGGTCAAGGGCAGCAGAGTTGTTTTATGGGCATGGATCCAGCAAAGAGTCACATCAGGAGCATTGCTGTCTTCATTAGGACTCTGCATGTTTAAACAGCTGCTTGAGAGCCCTGGTGGATGAAGCTTTACATATCTAATAAAGAGCCCTGGAGGTCGAGGTTTGCCTCTGAAAGTAACTTTATTTGGTTTAAGCCATCCATCACATTGAAATAATGCTGTTGTTGGGTAGGAGACACGACTATTTTTACAGCTGTGTGTAATATTTTCCACTGTCACCAAAGTGCCTTTCTGAGTGATAAATGTGTAGATTTCCTGCTTCCCTGGGCCTGAAGGAGCAGAGGAGGGATGGTGGGATGCGGTGCCTTTTCCCTGTTTGTACAAGCAGTGCTGGTGGAATGGGGGAAGCGCCCGGGCTGGAAACTGGCAGTGCTCAGCCTGCAGATGCCCTCTGGCAGGAGGGACATCAGCAGGCTGATGCAGAACAGGAACTTCTTGTTTACACAGCTCACCATCTGCATGGAATTGGCTCCATCTTCCCATCTGTGTGTGGAAATGGGAATGCTGCACCTGCTTAACTCATTGTAGCCTTCAGAGAAACCGAGGTCTTCTCACAGTTCTGACATCACCTTTCTCTTGCCTGGAAGAGCTGCAGTAATCTGGGCCTGTATGACTAAGTGGTAACCACTTAGTGCTAGAAAGATCAAGGAAATTAGGCTATAAATGGAAATGAGGACTCATCCTATGTTGTAATCTGCTGGAGATTTGCTGGGAGAAGTTTCACAAAATCATAGAATGTCCTGAATGGGAAAGGATCCACAAGGATCATCCAATCCAACTCTTGGCCCTGCACAGGACAGCCCAAGAATTACCATGTGCCTGAGAGCATTGTCCAAAAACTTCTTGAGCTCTGTCTGGCTTTGTGCTGTGACCACTGCCTGGAGGAGCCTGTTTGGTGTCCAACCACCCTCTGGGGTGGATTTCCTGAAATCCAACCCAACCCTCCCCTGACACAGCTCTGTAATAGCTTTAGGTCTTTCTACTATTGTGGCACCCAAAGCTGCCCCAGCACTCGAGGTGAGGCCGCCCCAGCCCAGAGCAGAGCAGGACAATCCCCTGGCCTGGCCTTGCTGGAAACGTGGGCCCAATGTCCCCAGGACAGGGCTGTCCCTCCTGGCTGCCACGGCACAGCCAGCTGCCATATTAAACATGCCTTGTCCCTCCCTGAGGTTACAAAAAATGACCATTATAATTGTTTCAGTGATGACATCTTCCTCGGGTCATATGCTAATACTGCAGTTTTCCTAGCAAAGACCCATGCAATCCTCTGATGGCTTCACAAGGAAATTTAATCCACAGGATGGAAAGGTCCATGGAGCAGTGTCTCCAGGTGAAGCCACACTTTGCCTAGCTACTGTTTTTTCCAGGTCAGTAGTGACAGAGGGGACTGTAAAGAGTGAATGCATGGTGCCTCCTCCGTTAGCTGAACTGGAACTTCTTCAGTTTGGTCTCATATCTTTGTTTGCAAGGTGGGAGCTACGAAATTTGCTCGCTCTTAAACCAGCTGAAACAGCTCAGTTATTTATCCCCCTCAGACAGGGACAGTTCTAAAACACCTGCACATATCTACTCTGAGGCAAACACGGTGGCACCTGAGAGGTCCCTCAGCAGAACTCTTCCCACTGCCTGCATCTGTGTGACACAGGAAGGCAACGGGGACAGGTAATTATTCTACGCTCCACATCTAGATGAAACAAACTTTCCTTTTTTTGTTTTCCTTACACCCGCATTTCAAGACCTGAAACGCTGCCACAGCTCCAGTGTTCCCCAGTGTCCTGAAATGCAACAAAGATATTTTCTTAAACAGTTTCTACCCTTTCTGCTCCTCTCTGACAAATGAAGGTGTCTTTCCCCCTACAAAAGAAGCAGTTCTTATTCTTTGTACTGGTGAGTGGGTTTATATCAGGATTGCCCCCAGAGAGGATTGCCAAAGTCTTTGGGAGCTTTCTGTTTCTGGAGGCTTACATCTCCTTTTAGAAGCAGTGATTTTATGTATCTTGCCCTTAGCTTGACAGTTTGTTGGAGAAGGCAAGGCCCTGGCTCCAAGGAGTGCCTTTGTCAGCACCCATCGTGCCAGGCCTGTATTTGCAACCAGCCCTTCACAAAGCAATGGCCGATTCTTTCTCGTGAGACTTCTGCTGCCACACAGGTCTGAGGAGCTCATGTAGATGACTCCCAAGCCCACATTTAACACTACAAGGACCATCAGCAGCGTAATGTGCAGATACTCTGAGTGAAGGGGGGACTCTGCCCCTCTGCCCCACTCTGCTGAGCGCCCCCTGCAGAGCTGCATCCAGCCCTGGGCCCAGCACAGGAAGGACAGGGAGCTGCTGGAGCCACTCCAGAGCAGGGAGACCAAGGGAGGAGGGATGGAGCAGCTCTGCTGGGAGGAAAGGCTGAGGGAATTGGGATTGTTCAGCCTGGAGAAGAGAAGGCTTTGGTGGCCTCATTGTGGCCTTGCAGTGCCTGCAGGGAGCCCACAGGAACGATGGAAAAAGACGCTTGACAAGGGCCTGGAGTGACAGGACAAGGGGGAATGGCTCCAAAGTGACAGAGAGCAGGGTTAGATTAGATATGGGGAAGAAATTGTTCCCTGTGAGGGTGGTGAGGCCCTGGCACAGGTTGCCCAGAGAAGCTGTGGCTGCTCCATCCTTGGAAGTGTTTCAGGCCAGGTTGGATGGGGCTCTGAGCAACCTGGTCTAGTGGAAGGTGTCCCTGCCCATGGCAGGAGGTTCGAACTGAATGATCTTTTACGTCCCTTCCATCCCAAACCATTTGGTGTTTTTATGATTTCCTGCAATGCATAAACAATCATGTGGTGCAGGTGGCGTTCCTGTGCATGCCTTCACCAAACCCTTCAGGCCTCCTCAGCTCAGCATCAGCCTGAGGTGTTCATGTAGCAAAAGATCTTCTTGGAGTTATGAGGATATCTTTATCCCTTGTTTTCTTCTCCAGCTGCAAGGCTGATGAACTTTCTTATGGCAACAGTTTCTCTACCACTTTTTGGAGTACATGTAGACCTTGATGCTCTGAGCTTTCTCTCAGGTCATTTGATGTTCTGATTCACACTGAGCACTTATACTCAGACAGAAATGCCCTGAAGAACAGGAAGCAAACCGAAGTCCATCGTGCTTGCGTTGGACCCAAGGGCTCCCAGCATTTGAGCCGTTGGAAACACAGGTTTTCTTGAATTTTGATTTCTGCTCAGTGGCAGGGGGCATGTATTGTACTTTATTGCATGCTATTGTTTTAAGAAAGACATGATTTTATGCCATGGAAATTTTCAGTGGAAAACTTGGGTTAAAATCTCAGTTGAGTTCACATGTACAACTGCCTCGCTCTTGGTGGTTGGAAATGAATCAAAGGAACAATGGAATTTGGTTCACCCTACGGGTATGCCTCTGTTCCCACCAAATCTCAGCAGATACCCAAACATGATCCTGTATAATTCTCCATTCAGTTTTGCAGAGACATGAAGGACAAGCTCAACCCACTGTAGAGCAAATACTGGTGAAGAAAAAATGTTTCACTTTGAAGGGAGTAAAAGGGATATTTTGCATTATACCTGTGCAAACCTATGGGAAGCCAGGATAAGTCCTGAGAAAAGTGGGAGCAGGTCACAAATTCCTCATGCACATACAGCTTAATAAGCCAGCAGAACCTTTGTGCACTTTTCCTCAGCTTAAAAAAAAAACCTGCTCGAGTTTTCTTACACTGGCAGAGTTTTTTTACCCGTAGTGGGAGTTTGTTTACTGTTACACATTTGTAGAAGGTGTGAAAGAGCTTTTGTGGAAGAGATGCTGGTAGTGAGGTAATTCCAGGCAGAGTGGGGAACGTGACAGTCCTGCTGTCAGCCCTGGATTCACGGCTGCACAGCGCCTGTACTTCCCACACCTACACCAAAGGCCTCCTGTCCCTAATCCTCCTGCTCCCCCACCCCTCAGACTCACTCCTGACTGTCTTCCAGCTTCCCAGGCAGAATAAGAAATGGGAAGCACAGCCTGGGACTCCTGCAGCTGCTTCCCTATGCTCATCATTCCTTCCCTCCCAGCCTGAGAAAAAGGGCAGTCCCATGCCCCTACTCTTGTCACAGCTCCTAGAGGCAGCGATTTAGGGTTAATTTTACTTGGTGGGTGCCATCTTACTGTCTGCCACATCTTGCAGTGGAATTCAAAGGATTTGGGGGCTGATACAAGTGATAATATTCCCTGATAATTCTGGAGAGCAGCAAGCAATGGGCCCAGCTTGGCTGAGGGGATGTTTGGCTGCAGGGGACTGACCACACTCTGCTGTTGTGGTCTGAGAGCCTGATCCTCTCTGCTTGCAGTGGGAAGGCAGCCTGTGTGTGCTATTAACTTCCCCTTCATGCTCTGGCAGACCAGAAAACCTTTGGAAGTGCACCAAGAGTGTGTATGTGTGTGTGTATTAGAGGACCAACCCAGCTGTGGAACTAAATATTCCACAGGCAGGACCTTGGGTGAAAAGCAGGAGAAAAGGTCCTTTGCAGCCAGTTCTAAGGCTAACTGGGAGCTAAGATGGGAACCTAAGTAAAGCTCTTCTCTGTTGTTCCCTGACTTCTTCCCTGCTCCTGGGTAGCCATGCCTGTACCTCACCAGGCTTGCCAGCTGTTTGAGACTGAGCTGGTGGATGCAGGGTAAGGAAAACATTCCTTTGTGTCCCCAGCAATGCAGGAATGAATGTCAGTTCTTGATCCATTTTATGACTACCAACTAACCTGTAACTCAGAGCTGCTGTCAGCTGAATCCAAACAGCTGCTGGTACTGCAGGTCCATCCCTTACCATTCTGAACGAACATCCTCCTGTTGGAATCTCAGATTTTGGCCTTGGTCAGGGAAATTTGGTAACTCTAGATCATATTCCTGTTTGGTCATCTGAGCTTGCATGGAGATGGTGTTGCTGACTGCCTAATATTCCCTAGAAATCTAGTAATACTATTATTCTATCTCCATAGCAATGGATTAGCTCCTCTTCTGCTCTGTGGAGAATCATTTTGCCCTAGCCATATTCCCTATTCCATATTCTGCCAAAATCCAGAAACTTCCTTTAAAAAAATGCACAGCTTCCATTTCTAGTTTGCATTAGGGATAAGACCACGGAGTGAGGGAAGTGCCAGTGATTGAATTCATGGCTTTGTTTCGACAGGCATCATTCTGAAAGAAGGTGTACACAGGAGCTTGTGGTGGAAATGAATCCATGCAGGTGTCAGAAGCCAGACACTGAGACCAAAGCAGGCTACTGGACAAAGTGTGAGGTACAAAGCTTGTTCTGTCAAAAAATGAGACACCCTTTCTTTATCCTACTGAGAATCCACTGCCAGAAATTTAATGAATATGCTCTTCCAGCTGAGGATGTCCCATGGATTTATTTTTCCCCAGCAAGAAGAATCTTTCTGCTCCTTATTTCATTATATGGTCAAATTAATATGTATGTCATTTTCTGCTTCACACTAAACTCTGCTTTCTAAACTTGGCTTTGCAAAGGAGTTGTTTTGACATCTTTTCACCCCGTTGTCCTGTGTTTGCTGCACAGCAGCCTTTCTTTGACTCTAATGTGTTTTAAGCAAGTCTTTGATAAGCCAGAATAGCAGCTGTCAAGGGATTCATGTTTTTCCTTCTGTAGCATGAACCGAAAGTCAGAGGAGCGGCCCAAAGGAGAACATTTGGGTTCAGTGCAGAGACAAAAAAAAAAAACAAAACCACTCAACAAACAAATAGAGCAATAAGTGGCAGCACAAGAATTTCAGCCAACTTTCACTGTTCTCCAGGGTGGTTACAAATCAAATGGAAAAATACAGCAAAACATTGTCATCCCTATGGGTGACAGATATGCTGGGCACAGGTCATTTACAAATCTTCCTTTGCTTGTACTACGTAGGGGCATTTTGCTGACTTGATTTTAATTTCTTCTCATTTTTTCCTCTTGAAATACCTACTGGCAGTAATTTACAAATAGCTTTAGATCCAGACAGCAGTAAGAGAAGGCAATTTATCACTTTTTTAAGCTAACACCGTGCTTGGACTGATGGCATTGAGGAGTGCATGGAGAAGTAGTGGCTTTCATTAGGCCAGCTGATAAAATTGGAAAACGCGAACAAGCTTTCTGTCACACAGTCCCCTCATCACACTGAGTGCTCAGTTTATTTTCATGTTCCTCCCATGTAATACCACTGCAAATCTGCAGAAATCAATAGAGTTACATTAGCATAAAATTAGGGAGCCCCAGCAGTAAATCATGCCATGAGTTGTTGTTGATGAGCTCCGAAGTAGAGCTTTATTTCCTGCAAAGGTCAGGGTGATGGATTGGGCAACAAATTTTACCTCCTCTGCTACATGTTTATTGCTTAATGGCCTTTCACAAAGCAGCAAAACAGGACATATCTTACCCTTCCCCACAAGCAGGAGGTTTTCTGAATTGAGCAAGATAAAAACGAGGTCCTTGATCCTGCTGGATTTGGCAACAAGGCTTTGTCTGTTGCACTAAACCTGCGTGTGTCTGGGAGCATCCCTGGGAGCTGGAACGTCCCTGCCTGTGCTAGGAAAGCCCTGGCATGGAACTGACCTTTCCTAACTAGTCCTAACTCCAGTCTGGAGGCAGTCATCTGTTTAGGAGCAGTCTATCAGATCTGGGCCCTTCTTCAGCTCCTTTGAGCCCAGAGCTGTCGCAGTCACTGATCAGATGGGAAGTTTGGGTGCCATTCCTCACTCATGTCCTATCCCTGCCCCAAAGCAGAGGTACCCCTGTCTGCCAAGAGTCCCTGATGGCTAGCAACACCTTCAGTTTTACACTCCTTGCTAAGTTACGAGGATTTCAGCAAGCTGGAAGATGAGGAAGCAGTGCTATGAATATATGGTTGTGGTGATGGGGACAGGGAGATCAGCAAACAAAAGTGGGTAAAATTAGAGTTCAGGAAGAAAGATTATGGCAAGGTGATGCATCAGAGAGATGAATTTGAGTTCCAAGGTAGATCAGAAAGCCAGGGGAGCTTGCACAACCCATTTGCTCTAAGGATAATTTTATGGTTTTGAAGGCATTTAGCTGGTGGAAGCTTTGAACAAAGCCAGTGTTTGCCAAAGTTTTCACCTGCCCAGGTTTTTCACCTGGACACCTGTATTTGAGAGGAGGAGCAGCAAAGTTCAATCTGACAGGCTTAAATTCCACACTGAAGACTACAGTGGCCAAGCAAAAATGACCTGGGCTGACTGTGTGAACTTAAGGATGAAGCTTTGGGATTTCACATCATAAATTCTCTGACCTGGTGCAAACAGCAAGCATAAAAAGGGGGTGACAAACTGAAGGAGAGTAAAGGAGTGGGATGAAAGGCCAGAGACACCATGAAATACAGAAGTTCATCCCACCTGCCACATAATGTCCACTCCTTTCTCTGCATGTGGACTTTGTGTGGAATACTGAGCCCAGACTCCTGGACCCCATGAGGAGTGTCTGCAGGTGATAAGCCAACACCTCTGCGGTGAGGCCTGAGAACATAATATTCACGTTTCTTCAGAGTGGGTGTTTTATTTTTACAACCTCCTGTCCTGGTCCTTAAGGACATTATAAGACACAGCTTGGGAGTGTTAGTCGACGGAAATTGTTCCTGCAAGCCTGACCTCAAGCCTTATGACTGTCCAAACCAAATATAAAACCCATTAATTTTATTTATTTTTTAAAATTATTTTTTCCTCAGCCACAGTAGTACTCAGGAGCCCAGACCAGCAGGCCCTGGAATCCAGGCTGAAAATCCAGCAAACTATTCAGACTGCTTCCTTGAGAGGTCACAGGGAAGACAGAAATCTTTTAATTTGCATTTTAAATATTTGTACAGCGTAAAAGAATGTTACCACTGAAAAACAGAGGTCTGAAAAGCTGAAAAATGCCAGAAGTGGAGTAATGTGTACTACACACAGGTTTTAAAACTTTTGCAGTGGGACAGGGGCAAGCTCTGAAGGTTTCCCCTGAATTACAAGAGCTAGTGAGCCAGCCATGGCTGGGACAGTCACCAGGAATGTGGGAGACTTGGGGATGAGATCTCTTCTCCAGCATCCTCTGTAAGTGCCCCAACTCCAAAGGCATTACTGTGTCTCACTCCTCCCTGCTGCAGCTGCTCCGCTTTCCATAAATAATTAAATATTCATTGAGGCAGGGACCTGAACCTCAGTTTCCCACATCCTGTGTGAACGCCTGAACAACAGCACTGTCAAATCAATCTCTTGCAAAACGCTCTCCTCTCTCAGCAAGTGTTTAAGTATTTATGCAGGTTAGATACGCTGCAGCAGGGAAAACTCTGAAACACCTGCCCTGGGCTAGAAACATCCCTTTGGATGTGGCTTTGCTCAAGTACAGGAGACTCAGGATGAAGTTCCCTGCCTAATCCAGGTGTTGAGAAATAAACCCACTTGTTATACACAGGGAAAATAGACTCTTTCACACCACTTTTTATCAAGGTTTTCCTCCTGGACCCAGGATTATGCATCCCCTGAGTTTTCGATGAATTAAAATATTGCCATGAAAGGTTTCTTCTCGTCATGGACACATTTTATAGCAGAAAATTTGCTGAAAAGTCCTTAAAAAACAATACAAACTAGGGCTTGTTGCAGTCTGGCACTCTGGCTGAATGAACAGCAAGCAGCACACACAGACCAACCATCTTCTGCACAAGCCTTCTGCAGGAAACAGAAATTCCTCCTTTATTGGGGAAGGCACAGAGAGAGGATCCCAGTTTTTATCTGCTGGATTTCATATCTGTGCTGGGAAGAAGAGCAGGGCTTAAGAGCTAAAGCTGTGTTTGCAGACAGAGTGACCAAACCCAGACTGGGTGTTTCCTGAGAAATAAACCCAGTGGGAGTCAGCCCAATCCTATCAGGAACTGGGTTAAATTTCCAGCTTTGCCTGAAATGACCTCATTTGCAAAGCTGGATGCTGCCTCCCTGACCCCTTCATGGAGTCGTGGAATGGTTTGGGTTGGAAGGAACCTTAAAGATCATCTTGTTCCAATCCCCTGCCATGGGCAGGGACACCTTTCACTAGCCCAGGTTGCTCAGAGCCCCATCCAACCTGGCCTGGAACACTTCCAGGGATGGGGCAGCCACAGCTTCTCTGGGCAACCTGTGCCAGGGCCTCACCACCCTCACAGGGAAGAATTTCTTCCTGATATCCCATCCAAACCTGCTCTCTGTCAGTGTGAAGCCAGTCTCACATGGCTCTGCCATCACTATAGGGTTTGTAAATTGGCTGGAAGGAAGAGAGGGAAGTGAGGAAATGAAAAGGAGGCATTAGTGAGAGAAGATATTAGTGAAGGGCACACTAGTAACACAGAGGGATGACAGAAACGAACAGAAACCCTTTAGCAAAGAGAATTAAACTCTTTTATAGCTTTTCCCTCAGAGGACACTGAACATTAAACCCACTTTATGCAGCAGCACAGGGCTTGTTCCAATCTTTTGGCCATGCCTCAGATGGATCCACATCTGGACTCCTTACTGCAAATCGAGGAGACTCTGTTGGCACCAAGCAGATACTGCAAGAAAAATGCAGGATTACTCTTGTTGTGGGTTGATTGCAAAGCTTGAAGGTGCTTGTCTGAGGGCAGGGATGTTCTGGTACTCCAGGCTGGAGTCACAAGTCTTTACAGGAGCAAAACAGAGCCCAGACACCGAGGTACCAGACATGCCCTTGAAGAGAACTCAGTTCATACAGCATTGCCTTGGGTCTCCTGCTTGGAGATTCAAAACCTTCCCAGGGATGCTTTGCACAGCCTGATGTCTGACAGGTCTGGAGATGGCAGGGGAGGCACCTGATGGATAGCAGATCAGGATATCGGTGTGGGAAAGCTTAAAGGTCATGGCAAAAGGGGATACAGGGCATACCAAGGGTAACTCTGAGAAGGAGAAAGGAAGGGATGCTGAGAGTGCCAGCCAAGCTGATGGAAAGAGAAAGGGGAGAGGAGACAGTGAAAGAGGGTCTGCAGCAGGGTGGGGTATGGAGGAAAGTGAATTTGGGTAAATAAAGACACTGGGAAGTGGAAGGGAAGGGCTGAGGTTGAGAACAGATTGAGAGAGAAGGGAGCAGACACAAGAGGGAGTGTGCAGAGCCGACCTTTGCATAGTTAAATGAAGAGCCTGGGACTCAGAGAAAGACTCCAAAGAGATACCCAGGGTGTGCAAAGGAAAGACAGCAACGTTGCAGCATGTGGGGCAGGGAGGTTGCAGGGAAGGGGTGGATGCTACTGTGTCTGTCACAGAACTTTAATTTCCACAAGAATGTAAAAAACCTAAAAGACAAGAGTTTTATCAGTTCTGCGGTAGGGAAATGCCTTTGAAACCTCCTGCTAAGGTGCTTGGTGCATTCACCACCCAGGCACTGGTGCTAGGAGATGAATACCTTCAGGCTGCCTTGTTCCCAGGGAGAGGGTGCTCCAGGGTGGGGACAGAAGGAGGGATTCAGTACAAATAAATTAGATCCCTGCTTCGATTTAACCACTGGAGAATTTGCTCCCCGAATGGGAAAACAGCATCCTAATATAACACAGAGCTACAAATCCCCCCCTTCCTTGCCGTAACACAATCCATCCCATACTCACCGGGTTATCTGTTACAGCTGCTTGTTAGTGGTGGTTAGTCCTTTTATTGGCATTAACTGCCCTGTGTAAACAAGACATGCACGCCAGAGGCAAGAACAAAAGTCTTCCTAACCCACCCTGAATGTAAAACTGCTGCACGTGCTCTTGTTCCCACTGATAACTTTCTTGCTGATTTTAGTGGCAGCAGACTCCAAGCTTTCTAAAAGTAACCTCCAGAAACAGCATCTTCAGAGAACATTTTTCTCTTCCCCCCCCAACAAAGCTGTTGATGTTCTTCAAGGACAAATACACAAAGTCATTAGGAAAAAATGCTGTGACAGTGCTGCAGAAGTTCAGTCTCCAGAAGGGTGGGTAAAATACATTTCCTGTGAGTCTCAGGCTACACATTACCTTTAGAGAAAGCTGCAGGGGTAAGTACAGCTCTCCCAGGACCTAAAGGTTGTTTGTTTATAAAATTAATTTTAACTCTCCTCCAAAGGTGCCTTTGAGCCCCTGCTCTGAAATTCTCCTGCAGGTGGGACAAAACTGGAACCTCAGCAGGTAGGAGGCACCTGGTTGAATGTCATCTGCACCATGCAACCCCACGGCTTCAGGTGAGGAGACCTTGTGGCAGGGGGTTCAGAGCCTCTCTTCAAACAGGCTGCAAGGGCTTGAGAGGGCAGCACTTCATAAATTCAGCACTGCAGCTTTCTGCACATTTTTTTTATGCTGCTAATAATCTGCTAACATTTTCAAATTTCACCTCGGAGGTTTTAATGCTGTCAGGCTCTACACCCACTTTTGCCAAAAGAAATATTCATTACAGCTTTTTATGTTGAACTTGCATCCTCAGAAAGCAGCACAGTAGCTCCCCTTTCCCTCAAGAATATTCTGCCCTTCAAAACCCAGTTTCTCTGTGATGAGTATGGTCAAAGGTTGGACTGGTCAAAGGTTGGACTCAATGACCTCAGAAGTCTTTTCCAGTCTAACTGATTCTGTGATTCTGTGGCTTATGGTATTTTCTGTGTTTTCAATGTCTAATAATCCTCTCTGATGGTAGAAATTGTGGATCTTTTGGCATTCAAAGCTGTTGCAAGGCAGATGGGCTCCTTGTATTCGTATGGGAAACTTGACTTGCGCTCCCTCCATGGCTTTTCATTTGGGTTTTTTGGGGACATATCAACACACCTCTGGAGAATTAAGGCATTCAGGGCTGGAATGAGTGGAAGGGAAGCATTTCCACATGGCAGGCTGGGCACAGCAGGGGCAGGGTGGTGGCAGAGATATACCAAGCCACATTAGATCTTAATTCTTTATATTCCATACTGCACTGGGGAGGAATATGGGTGGAGAAAGGGGATTCACCATCCCTCTCCCCTCTAACCCCACTGCAAATCTACCCCTGTGTACAAAAGTTGCATCTTTCCATGAGGCACTGCAGGAAAATAGAATATGATAGAACAAGATTTCTGGTGCATGGGACAGAGCTGCCCTTAGGCAGCGTTAACTTGTCTTACTGACATTTAAATGGCCTAAATCAAGATGACAGAGATGTTAGTGGCATGATGTGAAGAATTGTTCTGTAGGAATGCGTTGTTCTTTAGAACAATTTATATTCAGCACAGAGAATTAAGCATAAGTGGGTTTAACATGAGGCTCACATGTCATCATTTTCCAGCTCTTATTATCTGTGGTGTGACTAATGCAGGATTACTCTTCATCTGTGCTCTTGACTAACTTATCCCTGTCCTGTATCCCGCTGCAGAGCCTTGTTCCAAATTGCCACTTAGAACTTTCATTGCTGCTCCATCTCCTGCAGAAACAAAGTGCCCAGGAGGGTGTCCAGTGTCTCCTTTCTCATCCTGGGACAGCGTTTGGGCATCTCCCACAGAGGGAGAGGCCACAGATTCCCTTACTGGGGAAACCCAGCTCAGGAGGAGCACTGCCTGCTGGCCTGCTCTTCTCTACCATTGTCTACCCTGTGAGGGGGGGATTCTGCCCCTCTGCCCTGCTCTGCTGAGCCCCCCCTGCAGGGCTGCATCCAGCCCTGGGCCCAGCACAGGAAGGACAGGGAGCTGCTGGAGCCACTCCAGAGCAGGGACACCAAGGGGAGCAGAGGGATGGAGCAGCTCTGCTGGGAGGAAAGGCTGAGGGAATTGGGATGGTTCAGCCTGGAGAAGAGAAGGCTTTGGGGTGACCTCATTGTGGCCTTGCAGTGCCTGAAGGGAGCCCACAGGAAAGATGGAGAGAGACTCTTGACAAGGGCCTGGAGTGACAGGACAAGGGGAATGGCTTAACGTTGGCAGAGAGCAGGTTTAGATCAGATATGGGGAAGAAATTGTTTCCTGTGAGGGTGGTGAGGCCCTGACACAGATTTCCCAGAGAAGCTGTGACTGCCCCATCCCTGGAAGTGTTCCAGGCCAGGTTGGATGTGGCTCTGAGCAACCTGGTCTAGTGGAAGGTGTCCCTGCCCATGGCAGGGGGTTGGAACTGGATGATCTTTAAGGTTCCTTCCAACACAAACCATTTTGTGATTCAGTGATCATTGCTGGAAAGCTTTAATATTCCCCAGACGGGTCTCGAGGATTTGCACATTTGCTCATGCATTTTATGTTGGATAAGAAAACCGTTGATGAGACTGCAATGAATCTACAGAGTTGGAATGATTGGCTCAATGGACTGTTTTCCTGCTGTTCTGGGTGTTATCATCCCAGAAAATGCTGCAGAAACTGTTAGTAGAGAGATAGCAAATCTGTTATTAAGTATGGTTATTCACTGCTCCAGGACAGAAGTAGTGAATGAGTGCTGGACCGTTTCCACACTGAATTTCGTGATAAAAGGATATTTGTACATTAAAATTATCTTCAGTGTCATGAGAATGGACTTAAAGTAAGGCTGGGAAAAATGTATTCCGAAGAAAGAATAAATTTTTTGCTACCACTTATTTTTGGAGAACTTCTGGCCAACTGAGGTCATTTTACAGGTTGAAAAGTACTAACAACGTTTATTCCAACACACAAATTTTGCAAAAAGCCTGAATAAATTCCTGGGGAAAACTGGAGAAAAAAATTAGAAACATTTCTTCTGAGAACCAGATTTAGATTTGTGGTTTAGTAAAACACTTTCATGCAATTTTTTAACCTTAACCATTTGAGCAGATATTACATATATTCATTGAACTTCTCTGCTTAAAATCATGTATGTTCTAAATCCTCCTGGTTATCAGAACCCTGAGTCAGTCACTAATAAACACATCTCCAGTGGGGTTAGCCAAATCCACCGAATTTCTGAACATTTTCCCACAGAACAATTTGTTAACACTATCACGTTTAGTGCAAAGGTCTCATGATAGAGGATAATGTATTAATTGTTTAATCCCACTATTTCTTGATTAAAGTAAAAGTAGAGCCTTTAAAATTCTATCTGAAACATCAGAAAGTATTTTTTCTTTTTTTTCCTCCCACATGCACTAAAAGAGAAGCTTCCATTTGACCTGGAAAATCAAAATTTTAAGGGAGGAATGGGGAGCTATTGTTCACATTTCCATTACCTTCTGGTTTCAAAGTAAAATGGCAAATAAATAAATTATTAATTAACAACATGATTTCAGGCAAACCTGAGTGGGAGTTCCTGCTTTCTGTTTGGCAATTAAATTAATTAGCCCCTTATCTTGCAAAGCTTAATTGTGTGCCTGAGTCATGTGAGACTTGATATTCGTGCTGAAGGTTAAATCCACTTATCAAGGCTTGCAGTGCTGAGCTTTCCTGAGCGAAGGCAAGGCAGCAGACACACAGGCAGGGTTTTATGGGATGTTGGGAATGGCAGGATGATGAGAGAAGAGGTGAAAAATCACCAGCTGACAAGGACTGGAGAGTAGGTGGGTGGTTGAGCTCAGCCTCCAAGTGAGCATGACTGGAAAGGAGTCTAATGACTTTCATTTGTCTGGCACAGGGCCCGTGGAAGATGGCAAAGGGTACGACTAAAAGTTGTGCATTGTCCAATCTCCCTGAAAAGTGGACGTTCCTAAGGCTCAGAGGACTGCAGAGGCTGAGAGGAGAGCTGCAGGTATCAGTAAAGTCATATTTTGTTAAAAAATTGTATTCCACAAATCTTCTGTGTCTTTCTGGTTAGCTTCCAGACAACACTGCCTATTGTATACTTTTTATTTTTTAATTTGGACAGTTATTTTAAAAGAGCTGCAGGATCCTAGCATTGCAACTTCTTTTTCCAGGTGTACAAGGAAACCAAGATCAAATCCCACTTTTACCACAGCTGTAGGGTGCTGGTAGCCAAGGCAGAGACAGACTGATGTGTCCAGCATTCAGGTGTGTATCCCATGTTGTGTGTGATCAATCCGTGTCTCATTTTCCCATAAAACATTCTCTCTACCTTCCTGGATTGTAGGATGTTTAGGCAGGAACTCATCTGGACTGCCTGGTTGCTACCACAAACCAATATATTAGAAGTTCACTACCTTACAGCAATATTAGGAATCAACAGATGAATGATCTGCATGCTTAACTTCATGGAAAGGCACAAATATGCAAATCTTTAAAAGTCAAAACTGCCTTAGAGGAGATGTAGGTAGAAACCACTTTTTTTTTTTTGTGAGAGAAAAAAAAGGTAATTGTTTCAAAGAGAACTCTTAAATAAAAAAAATATGACCTTTAAGAACTAAAAATGTGATTCACAAAGAGGGGAATACAGGGAAGAACAATACGAAAGCTATCAAACAGCAGTACATCATCACATGTTCCCTGAGGACTTCTTGAGGAATTTTCTGGTGATAAATTCCTGCTGTGATCCAAATCTTATAGCGTGATTTATGGTCACAGAATCACAGAACTGTTTGGGTTGGAAGGGACCTGTGGAGAACACCCAGTCCAACCCTCTGGCCAAGGCAGAGCCACCCCCACGCGTACCATCCCTCCACCAAATACACACACACCTGAATGGAACTACTGGGTTTTTTGGCTGAAAATTTAGATGGAATTACTTTCAGTCTGCAAGTTCTATGGGTACCTCCTATAAAATGGGATTCTTCAGTTCTGTCAAGCGAAAAGGCTTCTGGATAAAGATAAATGACACTGTTCTCTGCATTTCCTGACATGCTGCTTACTCTACTGTTTAACCTTCTGCCTTGCCTTCAGCATCTTCTCTCCTCTGCTCAGAATCCATAGTTTTACAGGCACATTGCTGATGCCTTAAAATCCCTTTGTAGTTCCTCATAGAGGAGGTGATGAACTACTACATTCTTTGTTTACTTTGTTGATTGAAAAACTTGGAAGGTAAAATAAAAATTCTACTCAGCCTTAAAAATTTATTTAAAATGAAAAAAAAAAGAAAAAAAAAAGAGTCATTGCTCCAATATGGAACAAATGTTTCATTAGAGCACCAACAAATAGCAGTGTTTTTTTCAGAGTTACTCAGATTGAAATGGTTCACAATGAAAATTTTGAACTCAGTTTGGGGGGGAATATAAGAAAGTTTTCTCTGTCTGATTTGTCTTAGAGGGGATTTGAAGATCCAAGTCAAAACCCTAATTTTGATGAGCAAATGTTTAGCTTTGTGCTTAAAAGATAATGTGAAAGCAAATGTCTTCACCATACTTGTACTCCCAGTTCTAGGGGTGTCCTCTGTTTTGAACTCCTCCCTCTGAAGAAGTTGTGTTGGGGGCTTGATACAAATGCTCTGCACTGCAGCAGATGCATTAGAATCTCCCAGCCTTCACACACAGCAAATCCAGGAGCTCCACTGGCCTATAAACACTGGAAATTAATGACATGACAGCCTCAGGAAACAGTGCTTCAGATATGCAAGTGCCCCATGGGAGGAACTCATTACTGGAGTTACAGTAAATTGCCACTGAGTGAATGCTGCAGGAGCTTCCCACACTTCATAAGCTTGATCTTGTCTGATTTCAAGGGCTAAGTGAGTTTTGGCATGATTAAATACTAGAAACTGTGGCCGTCTGAGAACGCTTGGACTTCCAGGCTTGTTCCATGTACTTGCGGGGATAGCAGAGCACCGAGTGCATTGTAGCAGCTTTCTCCAGGTTTTGGTTATTGGTTTGTGTTAAATAAAAGTCCAGCTGCTGAGCTAGGCAAGTCTATGCCAGTGGAGACCCTGCTGTTCAGATTTTAGGCTGGTTTTGCATTTCTGTGAGCTGGGATTTTGGGGATGTGGGGGTGCAGAAAGCCGAAGTACAGATATTTCATTTTTGAGCCTTGCAGGCTTAGTGCATTTGACTAAGGAAGGAAGAAGCCAAGCTTGAATAGCTGCTCGCTTTGCTGGATAAGACATATATTTTCATTTTAAAAGCTATTTTTTCCCCGTCTTAATGTTAACTGTTGTAATAGCAAAGATAGCTATCCTGAAAACACCCCACCCTCAGATGTCATTTCAAAAAGCTTTTTCAAACTGAAATTAAATCAGTCAACAATTAACAGTAAACAATTAAAGTGCCATAAGGACAAAAAGGTATCTCATGTGTCACACCAGATTAGACAAAGTGTTTTGTGCTGGCTACAACTTCCCTTTTCACCATTGTGGTGTTTGCCTCGTTCATTATTGTGGTTCTCCTCCAAATCAAGCTCTCAGCTCTAGGTGTGAAAGTTCACAATTGCAGAGAGGATGGCAAATTCCCCCTTCCTCTTTCTAACAGGCTGGTGAAGGAAAGGTGAGTACAAATGCTGGGAACATTGGCAGTGTGTACCCTTGTCCTGACCTGTTCAGACACGCATTTGATATGGCTGCAGCACTGATGGAAAACAAGGGGTTCTGCTTGTTTTTATGAAGATTAGTGGTGTCCATCTGTGGTCTTACACTGCTTAACTGCCCGTTTTTAAAGATATTTGTAGCAGAGAAATGAACCGTAAAAAAAGCAAATGCTGCCTTCATAAGATTTCAAGTGCTGTTGGGGAAACAATGGGAAATGTATGAAACATAACATTTCCCAGCCCAGACTGTGATGGGCTGACATACCTAGGATTAAATTTATGTTCAACTATTGATAAATTGGCAAAATACTAACCTGAACCTTTCTAGTCCCTGTCCTGCCATTTAATGTGATTTGTTCCCAAGGCAAGATGCGGGAATTAGCGGACAGGATTCTCTGCCATAGGGATGTGCAACTGCAAGGTCATAAGCTTTCTTTAAGGCTTAAACGTGCAAACACCACCCACAAATATTCAGGAATACCTAAATATTGGCATATTCAGTGTTCATTGTCCTGTTAACAAGTTTCTGCTCCTGACTGGATAACCCAAGCAATGCTGTGTCCTTGAAAATAATTTTTTTCCTCCTCCTCTATTTGCCATCAAGAAAACATGAGTTTTAATCTTCATTGTCATATTTCAAATGCCTCTAAACTAGAGCCCTTCAGGAAATGCTACATTTTGGCTCAGTATCTTAATGCCTGGTGCTTTAGCTCAGCAGAGGGAAGGAGGAGACAGATACGAGGGTGCCAAAATCTTCCCCAGCTGCAGCTCCTTCGGCTCTGAGTGAGAGCTTTCGTGTGTGTTCTTCACATTGTGAACCACTCTGCATTACACTGGAGACTTCAGAGGAATTTCTAACAGCATGGGCAGACAGTGGCTGTGATCCAGCTGCTTTCATTTGGCCACAAAATTAAATTTCTGTTCTTAGAAAATAGAAGAATGTTACTTATTCACCTTTCTAATAAAGGTATTCAGCGTGCACGTGACACCAGGGAAAGAAGGGGTTTTCAAAAGTTTCTCAAAATCCAAGGGCAGTAGGGTGAAAGATGTTGAGGGAAGACTGTCCTTAATGGGATTGTATCTTCTGTGAACTTGAATGGCGCAAAGCTTCTGCCTGCTGGAAATGACACCTCTCTGCAGAAGCAGTTTAAACACATGCTCAGCCCTGGGTAGGTCCAGCCTGGCTGCGGTGATTCTTAACTTGGGGACAACATCTAGATCTGATTAAAAATATGAGCACAACTACATCTCTTCTGCCCCAGCATCTGTTTTCCTTCTAATCCGCTCGTTGCTAACAATCCAGTTGGAGTCAGATAAGATCTATTTCTGTTCTACAGTGAAAAGCTCAAGTAGAAATACAACTCATTGTTGAGAAGGAAATTTAGGCACACATCTGTATTAAGAAAGGGCATGCAATTATAAAGACCATTGATTGTTTTGGTCAGTTTGTACGATGGGGTAGAGAAGGTAATGTATTAAAATGAATGTGTGAATGGAAATGGAAAGGGGGGAGACTTCCATTCTTCCTTTTTTTTTTTTTTTTTTTTTTACTTTATTTTGTCACGTTTGGTTTTGCTGGGAAGAAAAGGTTTGCAGTTCTTCCTCAGAAATTTTTCTGGAAGATAACTCTGGTGAATCTGATCAGACAAAAATTTTTTATTGTTCTTTCCCTCTCATTTCCAGAGGTGGATTCTCCCATGCTGGAGTCCCATCGTGGGACTAAAGCAAGTCTGCAAGTCCACATTGACAGAGAGCCCACCTGCAGGGCTGCATCCAGCCCTGGGCCCAGCACAGGAAGGACAGGGAGCTGCTGGAGCCACTCCAAGGGGAGCAGAGGGATGGAGCAGCTCTGCTGGGAGGAAAGGCTGAGGGAACTGGGATTGTTCAGCCTGGAGAAGAGAAGGCTTTGGGGTGACCTCACTGTGGCCTTGCAGTGCCTGAAGGGAGCTCACAGGAAAGATGGAGAGAGACTCTTGACAAGGGCCTGGAGTGACAGGACAAGGGGGAATGGCTTCACACTGACAGAGAGCAGGTTTAGATTGGATATGGGGAAGAAATTGTTTCCTGTGAGGGTGCTGAGGCCCTGGCACAGGTTGCCCAGAGAAGCTGTGACTGCCCCATCCCTGGCAGTGTTCCAGGCCAGGTTGGATGGGGCTCTGAGCAACCTGGGATAGTGGAAGGTGTCCCTGCTCATGGCAGGGGGTTGGAAATGGGTGAGTTTTGAGGTCCCTTCCAACCCAAACCATTCTGTGATTCTGTGATTCTTTGATCTCAGTTTGCCATATCCTCAGTGGCTCAGGCTTCATCACCTTGGATGCAGCACCATGGCAATTCCTGGTGTTTGAGGCAATATAGTATAGCTCTGACTCAGATGTGATGAAATGGGGACAGCAGCATTACCTGACCTTGGAAGGAGCAGGAAATGGATTATTTTGAGATGTATGAATCCCTATTTGAGCAGTTCCTCTGGCTGTGACCAACACAAATGGCAATGCAATCAGCCTAGGTCCATTTTTATAAGTTGCTGGCAAATGTGGGAGATGAAGCAGGTCCATTTCATTAGGCTGGGTGAAGGGGTGCCCTGTGAACACTGTTAGTGGACACTGTGGTGTTGACAGCACTACCTTCCCAGTGACACAAACCCATCTCCTAATCACTTATGCTCTCTAAGAGATCAATTACACTTTTCTCAAGTGTTGTAGGACCATTAACCTTAGCTTACTGCTCAAATTCAGTGTGGTTAATTATAGCCTAAGTATCTACGCTTTCATCTTGCAATGGCAATTGGATATGGGAATCTGCACTCCTTCATACCCTGATGTGGTGCACAGGGGTGTTGTGTGCTGCTAAACGGCTGCCACGTCCTGCTCTGGGAGTCTGCCACAGAGGGAGATGCTGGAATTTATAAACACAGCAATTTTTCTGTGTACGTTCAGTGTCAGGTGAAGTGAGTAGGGATATAAGCAACAAATAACATAGGCTGGGAGGTATAAAACATTTCAAAGCAGTAGAAACATAAACATTCTTTTTGTAGACCAGTCAGCAGGAATATAAAATAGCTTCAGTATCTAAATCTACCTTTTTATATCCTCAGTGATCAAACCTTTGAATTGCAGTTTGCTAAAGAAACTAAGACTGGCCCTTACAACTGATTTCCTCTTCAGCTGACACATCTTTGGCCTTTTTAATTTGGTCCCTCTCATATGCATTTGCAGCCACCCGATATTGCCATCTCCTAGACAGGAACAGTGATTGTTGTCTAAAGTCTTGCTATGCCCTCCTCGGTGTCACGCAGAACCAGAGTCTCAGTTTCTACCAAGAGCTACAGTACTGCTGGTATTTTTTATTTTTGCCCTTCAGAAGCAATTCTGCCCCAAACCAGAAGCTGTGTCTTGGTACAAAATGACCTGGGCATCCAATGGGCCTTGATTATGGCCGGGAATCTGGACAAACTTCAGTGGAAAGTAAGGAGGAACGGTGATTGGCATGTCACTCCAGTCCTGTGACACGGAGAACACACGGGCTGCCGTGGCCTTGGCAGGTTTCCACTGCTCTTGCCACAGACTGCTGGGCCTTACTCATCCTCTGTGAATCACTGTTTGCTGCACACAGAACTTCACAGCACTTACAGCAACCAAAAGGGAGTGAATCACCTGGTTCTGATGCATTTGCTGGTATCCAGATTCTGTAAGAGTCGCTTACTGGATTCAGGAGAAGGATCTGATGAACCTTGCATCACTCTACTCACCCACAGTCCTCTGAAGATTTTATAGCCCCTGCAATGCTGCTGGTCCCCTGCAGCCCTTCTCCACCCCGAGCATATTCCTCTCACTTGCAGTTGTATCAACCCTTCCTACATTTTTTCCTTGACTCTTGACTTTCTTTTTTCCTGACTCATCATGTGCCAGGATCCCTTCCTCACCTTTCAGCCATTTGGGCTGCCAAACGTTCACTTATCTTGTGTATTTCCCTCCTCATCCTGGTCCTACTCTGCTGCTGCTGCTGCAGAATAGAAAGATCTTAAGGCAGCAAAACTAAATGGTGCCTTTTGTGAGATGTGCTGGAAAGAAGGGCTCTGAGTAAGTTCTGAATCATGAGAAATTTGAGATTCAGAAGGCATTTCCCTCAGAGGAAGCGTTTGAGCTCTGTGAGTTTAGGCCAGAAGAGGAACTAGTTCGTGTTTCCTAAACTTTATGGTGAACTGTGCTGGACAACAAACCTGCAGGGAGCTGCGTGATTTTCCTGGCCCAGGTGGGATGGAGAGAGGAGGCAGGTAGGACTGATACAACTCTGGGGCAATGCCTGCCCAACATGCAGGTGGAGGGTGGGAGGTGTTACAGCCCTGGTTCTGTCTCCACTGCCCCTCACCCTGGTTCTGATTTTGCACTGGGTAGTGAAAACCTTGGGCACTTCCACTGGTGATGCTGGGTGATGGAATTCAGGCCCAACCATGAGTAGTAAGCCAAGCTTTCGGCCCTTTTGGCAAGTACAGCCTAAGAAATTGAGCTCATGTTGCAGGACACGAGTTAGCCAGTGATAAACTAAGTTTCCACAGCTCTGGGTGTTCCAGAGCCCTCATGGCAACAGAGGCATCATTTCCTCTGTCACTGGCGTGTTTGAAAGGACACCAGAGCCTAAACCCGGGAACCTCTACATGTTTATTATTCTGCCACCGTTCTAAAAGTCAAAATTTGAAAACATAACCTCTTTCCAGGCTGAAATATCTCCTTCCCATCTCTGACAGTATTCCCTCCCTCTTCCTAAGTCTAATCAAGGGGTAAACCTCTGAAAGTACTCAGATGCAATACAGTCTAATCATCATCACTGTGTTAAAAAGTTGATGGCATGGAAGCCCCTGAGTAGCCAGCTTGGTAGTATTTATTGGGACTTAAGAGCTTACTATAATTATCATGTCCAGTAACTGCCTGGATTGATGTGTGAGGGGAGAAAGAAAGGAAGCTGGAAGCATGTCTTGTCAGGTTGTGCACGAGATCAATGAATGGATGGATGGGCAGATACGAGAGCATAAATATGTATTCTCTCAGGCAATTTTATGTTTTTCCAGGCAGCTCTCCCTGTTTTTTCTGGCATGCCTTGCAACAGATCTGACAAAGGTTAGGCCCATCTGTGGACTGAGATCATGATGTGATTTTGTCCTGTCTTCATGACTATCATTTTTCAGTGCCTACATACTTCCAGAAATCCAAGTTTTCCATGAGATTGTCTTTTTTTTTTTTTTCTTGCTCAGAAAATGCTGCCTGCCTTATCAGGTGAGTTCCTAGCATATGAATCAAAATCACTGGAGAAAGCACATTTTACGTGACTCTAGAAGCTTGTAGCCACAGAAAAGTTACAGCAGATTCCTAGCAATACACCTTTCTCCCTTGAAAGTTCATACCCTTGCCCAGGGTCTCTTCCCATCTGTCCCACTGGGCTGGATCTATCCTTTTGGCCCCTTCTATGGCTCAAATTTCTTTCTTGGTCTTTGATGGAAACCATAGGAAAATCTGAAATGTCCCAGGTTTTTGGGCCTTCATCACAGTCTAAGGCAGAATTCCTCTCTTATCATCCTATTATTTCCAGCCAGGTGATTTTTTCCTTTTTTTCCTGAGAGAAAGAAAATAAAAAGAAAGTCTTAATCTTTTCCTAAGGTAACTTTGCTTCCTTGAGGTTGAGGATAAACTCATTTTCAGGATGATGGAGTCAAATTATTTGGTGAACTTGCCACTACTAATGTAGCACTTCTGAAGTGTAAAATGGATTTTAAACTCACGGAAAGTCCAGCAATAAATGTCCCATGCAGGTTCATGCCCACATTATATTCTTCTGATACAGACCTACATTCCCTCAGTCTATGAAAGAACAGATATGGGATTTTGATATTTTTAGGTGCAGAGTGGCCTGAGACTAGACATGTTGTTTTTGTTTTTGTTTTTCATCTGGGATTTTCATTGAGCTCTTGAATGTTTATTTCATATTCTTTATGATTTATGCGGGGCTTCCCCATCTGCCTTTCCTTTATTCCCTGAGATCCTCCTCATCATCTGTCTTAGGGGAGCCTGGCTGCCACGGCAGTCTCTGATGAGATTACTCACAATAATGCTGCAGAGCTAAGCTCCTTACACTCAAGCCTGGGAGAGCTGGTAATATTATCCAAAGAGCAAAAGGCTAAAGCAATGTTTGGCCTGTGTTGTTTCATCCAAATTACAGCTTGAGTGGGTGGTGGGCAGATGTGGTTTTACCACCTGGAACCACTTTCCCAGAATCGCAGAATGGTTGGAATGAATTTTAAATGGCATCCACTTCCAACCCCCTGCTCCGAGCCCCATCCAACCTGGCCTGGAACAGTGCCAGGGATGGGGCAGCCTCAGCTTCTCTGGGAAAGCTGTGCCAGGGCCTCAGCAGCCTCACAGGGAAGAATTTCTTCCCCATATCCAATCTAAATCTGCTCTCTGTCAGTGTGAAGCCATTCCCCCGTGTCCTGTCACTCCAGGCCCTTGCCAATAGTCCCTCTTTATGTTTCCTCTCCTAGTAATCCAGTAGGAATTTTCTGCAGTTACCATCTTCACCACTTTGGTGTCATCCCGCAGGGGTGCTGTGAGTTGTCCTGTGAACTAAAGTGTGTTATTTTGGCTGTGACTGGATAAACATTACATGACATATTTTGTAAACCTCTCTTTAGCAGAATGCCCTGGCATGGCTTTCAATGGCTTCAAACTGACGGAGAGCATGTTTAGATTGAAAATTATGAAGAAATGCTAGCCAGAAAAAGGTAACACTTTGAAGCAAATAAGCCTGTTTGAAATTGTATTTTGACATATAACATGTACTTGGGAAAGTCACAGAAAGAAAATGTAACACAGCAAAATATCCTGAGGCACAGTTTAAGTTTAGGCCACTGAACTTTGCACCCCTGCTCTCTACAGACAAGAAAGCTCAGATGAAGAGCCTGCGTGAAAGGATTTTTCCTATTTCCACATCCAGCTTTGCACATTTGCATTGTACAAGCAGATCCCTAAAGGACAGCCCTGCATTCAAAGAACGCACTTAGCACATTGCTTCTGGCAGGGAAGCTATGCCCAGCTTTACCTCGACCAGGTAATATTCAAAAATCAGCTTCGTTTAAGCCTGAAAAATACACAGAGGATTGAGAAAAATATTCAACATTTCACTGTGGTTATTTTCATTTTGGGGTGCATTGGGTTTGCAGGGCAAAGCTTGGGTAGCAGGGGTGAGAAGCTGCTGGAAGCTTCCCCCATGTCCAACAGAGCCAATTCCAGGTGGCTCCGGGACAGATCTGCCACTGGCCAAGGCTGAGCCCATCAGGGATAATGGTAGCACCTCTGGGATAATAGATTTAAGAAGGGGAAAAACCCCACAACTGCACAACTGTAGCTGAAGACGGAAGTTCAGTGTCTGAAAACCAATAAATATTTAGGAAAATACCTGTCTCCAAGGATCTGAGGTATCTGAACTTTGCCAAACTTTGATGCACTGAGTAGACAAATATTTAGAATTAGCCATCAGATTTCTGTCCACATGTTCCTGTTTCACTGAGTCTTGTCTAGGACACCATTACTGAAGCCTGTTATCCTGTAATTTGCACTGTCTTTTTATCTATATCTAGATGGCCAATGCTTGTGTTCACCCGTGCAGGGACTTTCATGTCCAGCAGGTTCTTGCAGCTCAGGAAAATAAACTGCTTTTGGACTCTGGAAGCTTTGCAGACTCTAACTGCTGTGCTTTGAAATGCACCGCCAGCTGTCTACCCTGAATTTCTGCTCTTGCTTCACCCATAGTAAAAGCAGCACAGGAAAACACTCTTTCCTTAACTTCTCAGGTTTGCACTCCAACATAATCAACTTAAACTTCTCAGCTAGGTCAGTTTTTACTGGGTCAGTTTTTACTAGGTACACACTACTGCCTGCTAGTTCTGTTGCACAGACAAGCACAGACACGAAAATCTTGATTTACACAAGTCAAAACTCCAGCACATCCTAGCAAAAATGCTGCAGAGCCTAAATGAATGCCACTGGATTGGGAGAGGTACTTTTGACTGCAAGTGACTTGAGTTTTCTGTGCATTTGGAAATACAAAATGATCCCTTGGACTTTGCTGAAAAAGTGTGCATGGGGGTTTTTTTGTTTTGTTTTCTTTTGAAGTCAAACCAAAAATTTCTTATGGATGTTTCACAAGCATGCAGCAGGATAGCACAATGCTGATCTGTAGTAATTCAGATCCTGACTCAAGAAGATGAAAGGCACATTTTAGCTATGATGTTTTCATATCCATTTCTTTTTCCTGTTGTTCGTTTGTTTTGAATGCATGAATTTTTTGGGGAGGGATGTTGAAATGTTGGTATCTCTTGCCTTATTTGATTTACAACAGAGCATTGCACTTACTCTACGTGGTATCAGAAATGCTGTTTACTTTGAAAACTTTCCCAAGCTCCCTGGAAAATGATGATGCTTTCTATCTATCTTTCAGTAGTGCTCACTTACCTGCTACGGGAGGCTGCTCCTTGAGGCTGTATCTGAATTTCCTGACCCTTTTTTTCACTCTTCTGCCATCCTCAATGAGGAGAAAATCCATCAGAAGCCATGGCTTTGCACTGCACCGAGAGCTTGAATCTGGCTCCACAGCTCCCTTCTGCCAAAGCCCCAGGGCAGAAGAACAGGAAGAGGGACCTCTGTAAAATTCTTCTGGTCTTGGAATGGGAACCATCATCTTGAAGTGTCCATTCCTGTTTATTTTCTAAGAGAGATTCAGTTTCAGAGGGAAGGGAAGGCTGTGTTTGTATTTACGAAGCTTCAGTTGTTATTTTGAAGGCATTCGGTGGCCCATGGAGAATGCTACTTAGCTCCAAAAAATAGGAAACTGGAAAATTCTTCCTTCACAAAATAAAAGTTTTAACTCACTGTGGGCCTGAGCAAGTTGAAAGCTCTTGATTTGCGTTTACTGAAGTGATTGAAAGCACATAGAGGGAATGAGAAATAAAATGGATATTTTTAATTGAACTAATCTACCCATGGATATCTTGTGCAGGCCCTGCTGTGATACTTAGCTTCCCATTTGAGGGTTGCTTTTGTTTTTGTGACAACTGAAAGTTGACTGGACTAATCTGCTAAAAACTCAAGTTTTTAATTCCGCAGCATCACGTGCCCAAAAGCCAGGCTAATGCTGAGACACATTGTGATGAAAGTGGGTGGAGAGAGCAGACAGGAAAGGTGCAATGCCAAGAAAATGTTCCGTTTCAATGCTGCGCCGAGGGCACATTCTCTGCCCCTCCCCTGGGAAAAGCACGGGAAAATCCGAGCTGTTTAGGAATCCGAGGTTGGAATTTTAGCTAACTCTGTAGATTGTCTTCAGGACTAAGTCCACCATGTCAGTAAGGGCCAGCTGTCTCTGGACCTCTCCGTTTGCTTATTCCTGAGTTATTTGAATCAATGTGCTCATATTGCTGAGAGCCCCACAACAGGAGATCAGCTGCCAAGTGGGTTTTTTTTTCCCTCTTTTTCTGCTGCTTCATAGTAAGATGCAGACGATGGAAAAATGAACTGGCTCCTCTTGGCAGCGGGCACTGCTGCATTGCCATCTGCTGCAAAGCCAAAGGTGTTCCAGCATGGAAGATGGAGTTATAGGAGAGGACTTGTGAGGGGTTTTGAAGGAAAGGAGTCTGCAGTGGGGCCAGCAAGCTTTGGCTCACCAGTTCTTGCTAAATATCCAGAGTAAATGCAATATTCCTTGTGCCACAGGAGATCTCTTTGGTTTATAATTGCATCCAGGACACCTCTGCTGGCAGGGATCACCGTTTCCCCTCAGCAGGGACAGAGAGCTGGGAGTTCCTGCCGCAGCTGGGGAACTATCCAGGAGCAAAAAAGAACAGCACAGCAGGGCAAGTAGTACGAAAGGACCTGGGAAAGCTTTCTTTTCTTTTGTGATCAAAGCTGGACAGAGCCAGAGGTCATGTTCCATTAGGAACAAACGGTACTGTTGCTCCCTCTCCAACTTCCCAGCTGTGTTGCTGAGAGTCAAACTGGAGATTTTTGTATTTTTCTACTGGCACAGGATCAGGGCCACCTGAATTACACACCACATGGACATGCAAAATCTTGCTCCACAGAGACTGCAGTCTACATAGGAAAGGCAAGATGGGAAGGGGAGGAAAAGTGACTGGGCCAAGCTAATGCTGCTGCTGAGGGTTACAAGCGAGAACCAGGGTTCTGGGACTAGAATCCAGCATCTAGAACTTTATCTAGGTTTTCGGATTTATCATTTAGGATTTATTCTGTGGATTAAGAAATAGACTGCCCTGTCCAGAGTTTGTCTCCAATACTTTTTCAATACCAGTTTTTCTCTGCTTCTTGCAACGTGTTTGAATTTCACGGATGCATAGAATGACTGGGGTTCCAAGGGACCTTAAAGATCATCTCATTCCAACCCCCTGCCATAGCCAGGGATACCTTCCACAATATTAGGCTGCTCAGAGTCCCATCCAACCTGGCCTGGAACACTGCCAGGGATGGGGCAGCCTCAGCTTTTCTGGGCAACCCACTCCAGGCCCTCAGCACCCTCACAGAATTTTTTCCTCGTATCCAATCTAACCCTGCTCTCTGTCAGTGTGAAGCCATTCCCTCTCATCCTGTCATTTCAGGCCCTTGTAAATAGTCCCTCTTCATTTTCTTTTTTCTTTCGAGAAAGGTGGTATGAAAGTATCAGTCTCCCTAAAAAATAATTCTCAGAGCTCATGGCCCCAGTAAGTGGTGGATGTATGTCTTTATTTGCTTTTATTGAAAGATTCTTATATATCAAAGTGTCTCGGGCACAAAGAGGTATAAAAGCCAGAGCATAAATTCACCTTTTTAAGCTTACACAATATCTTAACGAGTGTCATTTGACAGAACTATAGATCCGAATAATCTCCTTTCCGCTGTGTGCTGCAGAACGGAGCTGTGATAGATGCAGGAGCCACTGCCAAGGAAGCTGCAAAAAAATATGCAAGAGGAACAAGAACAGATCACCACAATGAGGCATAAACCAAAAACCCCAGCAAAAATAAATTGACATACGTTGTGCAAAAGGCATCTGAAACCATCTTTCACAGTTTGGTTGTTACCTTCAAAAGCAGCAACATTTAGGCACCGTCTTGCTGATTTCAGCCCATTTTCCAGCTGGACATATTCTCTGAAAACAAGTAGATATTTTTCTATCATTTTTTAAAATATTTTTTTTTATTTTATTTTTTATTTAGGAAACAGGAAGTTGGTCACACTGGCTCAGATCAATAAACTGTCAGAAGAGACCTCCTGCCTTTATTCCTGGCTTGTGCTTGATGCAAAGCTCCTCCTTGACTTACTTTCCCAGCCAGATATGTAATGATGCCGGTAAGACACAAACATTACTTGCAGAACCCTGTGGGGAATCAGGGCACACCATAAACCATAAGTTTAGATTATCGGGATGTCAGATGTTAAAGCTACAGCTGCAAGTGAGACAGAGCCTCAGCCAGGCCTTCCTGAACACAGCAGCACTACTCCACTGATGAGACCCACTGCAGAATTTCCCATGGCTCAGCTGTCTCTCTGGTGGGTAAAAATCATTCTTGTGCAGACAACACGCACAGGGTTTATGAATCACTTGAATGTCCCTTAAATCCTCAAAGCAGGGATTAACTAGGACTTAAGAGGAACATATGACTTCTGCTTGTCCTCAATACAGTGGTGACTTTTATATTATGCGAGGAAATAGCTCCTTTGATTGTTCTGTGTTTACTTGGCACGAATGTCACTGGATGTCTTTGTTGTTTCCCTGGCTAGAATGAAAGAGCAGCCTGGTCTGCTCCTACAGCTCTTCCACAAGCAGGATTCCACAGCAAATGGACCTCCAACCCCTGCTGGGCCAACTCCTGACAGTACTGTGATTAATTTGATGCTCCAAGTTAAAATTCCCAGATCCTTCCTGCGGCTGGCTGAGTAGGTGGAGTTCTTTGCCTCGGTGGGCTGGCTGGCAAAGTGAATCTTTGCACAAGTGAATTTGATTTCTGTACCACTTCCTCCTTAATGAGGAGGATTCTCCTTCATCTCCTTCGGTTGATTGTTTCCTCCGATTTTGCAGCACAAAGGTCAGAGTTCTGCTCCACGCTCTGATTTTCCAGCTGGTAGCAATCCAATGAGATATGCACAGTCACAGATGCCTGTGTGTTAGAAGGGTGATCATTCTTTAACATGGTTAACTCTAAAAATCCACAGCTGGGGATAATCTGAAACTACTCATGGTTTGTGATAAATTTAATAAACTGCAGAGACCAATTAAAGAAGCATTTGGTTTATGTTGCAATACATTATTTTTGCACATTTTCTTTTTTTTTTCTATGCCATTCACCATCTTCAGCTGCTATATTTAACGTGTTTTCAATCTCTGCTTTTCCCACAATACAAGATATCCAAACACAGAAATAGAGTTGCAGATTAAGATATCATCTGATATCGCTTCTTAATGATTATGTTTCTGTCTCTTTTTATCAAACAAAGCATCATAATTACTTTTCTCCTGCTTTGCTGTTGTAGGAAAATTGCTTCATTGAACCACACACAGTGACGTCAGGTGGGTCTAGGTAAAATTTTCATAATGGAACCTGAAATCCATCCATAGTTTGGGAACTCTAAATAAATCCATATTCATTCACAGGAGAAAAGGGATAGATTTGCTATGTGTAAAACATCCCAGGACACTGGAGGCCTGGGTGCTTGGGTATCACCTGTTCTTGCAGGTAGGTGGGATTCCTTTCACTTCACCCAGGCCAAGGAAATTTCCATAGGCAAAATGTTGGCTTGTGAGGACAGAGGCAAGCACAACCTCTTGTTTTTAAACTGTAAAACAGCTTTTGTTTTTTAACAACAACAACAACCAGTTTATATTTTTAAACTGTATCAATACGCATGAGGAAAATCAAAGATTATGATTAGGACAGGTGCTGGATCCAAATGATCAAACATGGATCACCCTGCGGTTTCAAGCAGACACCAAACTTCCTTCCACGAGTGGGTTTTGCTGCCTCCTGCCACACATCCCAGAGGCTGAGATCTTTGCCAATGGTTCTGCTGCTTTGGGGATGTGGCTTTGACAGTGATTACCTATTCCAAAGCACATATCAGAGTGTAGGAAAAGCAGATATTTGGTAACACTGGGCCAGAACAGTGGTCTGATATTCTCGCTCAGATTTGGAGCATCCCAGTGTGTGTCTTCACCTCTTACATACAATTAGAAGAACATTTGGCAGTAGCTGCTGGCAAAGTATTTTGCACTGTGCTGTCATGTTTGCCCTACAACATCCATCTTGCCATGCTCACTGATCCCTGTCCCTTGTTGAAAGGCTCTCAATGTATTTCTCTGCTACACAGTACAATGGGATCATTATCCTGGGATCAGTCCTTAGACACTGCTGAAGTCAGAAAATACTGCTGTAAGTGTTGAATATTAACTCACTGACTGCTGCTTTGAGGCAATTGGACACAGACAGGAGGTAACGCAGCTGAATGTCCTTTCTCTTTTCCTACATGATGCACAAAGATTTGAAAAGTGGGACAGAACGGGGCAAAAGCTTTAGAAATTCTAAAGGCAAGCAATTTGTAAATAAATCAGCAAGTTGCCACATAGGGAGGGAGAGATTTGTCTGAAGTGTAATGGCCCTACTGCAATGTGCTCACTAAGCACTCAGTGGCATTTTAAACACCATGAGACTTGATTTTGAGACTTCAAGTGAAAATAAATCATAAAAAGAGGTGCTCAGAACTCAAGAGCTACAATCTAAGGAAGCACTTCAGAAATACAACCAACAGGAAGCAGACCATCCTCTTCTGCCACAGCTAGCACAGAAGAGGCTCCAGAAAGGGAATAGGTCACAAATTTCTTGAGTCCAGAACAGACCCTGGCCCAGATATAAAGTAGGACAAGACACAAAAAAGCAAGACTGAGAAGCTGGAACCACAGCAGTGCCCGAGGCACAGAAAAGATGGGATATTGATGGCCTGGCAGCGTCTGAGGGATGCCTAGCTGCCTTCATTTTGGGAAAGACTTAGAGTTATTCTGAAGCACTTACAATCACCTGGGGACAAGGCTTCAAAGCATATGGGTCTTTCATTTTAATACACAATAGCCGCCGGTGGTTTTGTTTACCCAAGTTCCTTCTTTTTCTGTAAATAATTGCTTCTGCTTCACTTGAGCTGTCTCTCCAGCAGACAAGAAGCATTCTGGGCAGGCAGGTCAGCAAGCACCCTGTTCCCAAAAGAGGACGTGCAACTGTAACTCTAAATTTGGGCTCTGAGGCAAGTATATGTTTGAAACACACCCTGGTAAGCATTTTTGCCTCTCCTGCATGCTGAAAATAATGCAAGAGGAAGACCTGCTGCCAAAGCAGCTCTGCAAAGCAACCTGCACTGGGAATTTTCATCAGGGAAGGACACCAGCAGCAGGGAGCATTTCCAACCCTCTGCCACAGACACAGACGCTTGAACTACCTGCTCAGCATTTTCTGCCCTGGTGTGGCTCTTTCAGGCTTTCTACAGGCTCAGAGCTGGGGCTGAGGATCCCGAGTCCCTCCAAAAGAGACGGAGCCCCTTTTTGCCAGGCTTTTGGTTGCCCTCATATCTTTGAGGTTACCCCAATTCCCACCGGTGCGGCTCTGCTGCACAAGCACCTTTGTGCTGATGTTTTCTGCTTTGGTCTCTGCTCAGGCTGTGTCACGACATTTCTCACAGCTCTGCAGCTACCTCTGGCCTTCCTTTAGCACTCTCCTGTCACTGTAGGTGCCACCTATGATCCCTGCTAGGCTGCAGCTGCTTTCCTTTGGCCTTACCTGTGCTGCTGCTCTCTATCTGTCTTTGTACCTGCTCTACTCTGAGCAGCAGATGCAAATGACCCTCTCTTTTCTCCATTTCTTCATTGTGAGTGGCTTGGTTAGTGTAACTGCTTCTAAAGCCTGGCTGCTGGACTGCAGCCCAGCCCTCTCCACATATTTGCTGTGGCCCAGCTTTGGCAGGTAAGGATCTCTTTCTTGACTGCCTTGTTTTGACTATCAGTCCCTGCACTGTTTATGCTGCTAACTTTGTTTGCTCTCGCTCTTCTTCATTTTTGATACCCATGGCAAGACATCTGGTGCTCAAATCTGGCCTGTGAAGTGCTGAATGGCACAAACTGTGCCGCAGAGTGCTACGAGCCGTGTCAGAGCAGGGCATGCAAGGCCTGTCAGACTGTGGGAAGGCACTGCTCCGCTCCTGACCAGCTCTTGCCAGAGCCTCCACCAGAGCCAGCTCACAGAAAGCAGACCATCCATCTCCTGTCCTTAAAAATGACCATTTGCACAGGTGTCTTGGAATGGCAGGAAGATCCCAACCGATCAGAGTTCACCCTGACCATGCTCTGCAGTGCACATTGGTGCCTGGCCAGTGGAATAGTCCGGCTCCAACAAAGCACCCTCTATCCCTAGGTGTGAAGTTATTCATTTCCTGATGGCAGCTCTTATATCCCCAGGGATTACCGCTTGTCCTGCTTTAAATAAAATCCCATCTTGCACATGTGCACACACACACACAGACACACAAACACAAACACCCAATCCTTTGCCTAGTAACGAGATGGGCAATGCCTGTGCTCCTTCTTCCTCGCAGCAGAGCTGCACACTCTGGACACAAAGTGGTTCCATGCCCTTATCATCGCACCCAGACAGCTCCCAGGAGCACTCAGCACTTCCTCAGCATGCCCTCCTTGTGCTGGAGCTCATGCTGCATCTTCATGCCGTGCCCCAAAGTGACACACTGGGATTGTGCCACCCCCCTAAGCAGAAGCAGCAGCACCTTGTTTATCTGGCTTCATCCTGGTCATGTCAGGGCTCCACCAGGAAGTGCTCCAGGTGCTGACTTTGCAGCAAGGTCCAAGCTTTCAGTGGCTCTGTCTGTTCCAGGGGTTTATAGCAATTTGGGACTGGTTCCCTGCGCTAGATTGCCTTCACCCCATCACATGGGGCCCTGACTGCTGCCAAATTTTGTCTCTCTGTGATAACTTCTTTGATGATTCTTGTGTCCCAAGAGGCAAGGGAACAAAAAGAAGAATCCAGTAGTTTATATTCTCTCTGAACCACTAGAAATCCTTCACCATTTTTGCTCTGGACATTTCCTTTGTGGCTCTAAGGTTTTTGAGGTATAATTGGAAACACTGAAAAGTTCAGAGGAGTGCAGACCACTGTTCTCTGCAAGCTTCAGCTTATCTGCATTCAGTCTAATATGCTATTCTGAGGGTCTGGAATCATGGCTGTGTCTCCTTCTTCTTCAACATTTCCAGCTCCAGTGGAAACTGCCCTCAGCCACTGCCTTGGTGCCTGGGAATCTCTCCACTGCATGTCTTAGTTTCTGCTGGAAACACACATGATCATGATCCCAGCATTCACATTGTGTCAGATGTGATAATCACGAATCCAGTGTAAGATGCTGCCCTGACTCATAAGAAACACTGAATACTTTTGAATTTGATCCATCTAGTTGAGCCTGACTTCTATCACTTCTGAAGACTGGGGACTTCAATCCTGTAGACACCGGTTTGACATCAGCGTAGATTCTCATTTTATGCAGATACCTCTTGTTTTCCTTTTTCACTGCCACTGATGTAGTCTGCTCCTTTCTCCGTAGGTCTCTTCACATCTCTCCTTTACATCTCTCCTTTCCAGGAATTTTCCCTCAGTAACACTCAGAGTGCCAACAGGCTGCCATGTTTTGGTAGCCTGAATTTCAGGTCGGTAGTCAGCTTTTGAGGTGGGCACCAGCCTGCTTAAACTATAAGACAACACTTTTCGGGAAGGCCAAATAAAGCCTGTGAGGACTTCTCCCTTCACATGGCTTGCTAAGTGATGGATGGTCTTTCTGAGTGTCCTTTATCATAAGACCAAGTGATAATGTGCCATATTTCATGGCAACTTATCGAGAGCTTGCAACTGTCCACTGGCCTTAAAATATCCTCTGCTGTAAACTCTAAGTCCCACTGCTGCAGTCTAATGTTGCTGTTAATGAGTGTCCCTGGCGTTCTGTTGCAGGTGACCTTGCAGCCCAGCTAGGACTAAACCCGGCTCTGATTTTGTGGGCTGGCTGTGATTATGGCTATGGCAAGACTGGTAGACTATTTGAGCCCTGGGAGTATCCTGAAATACCTTGAGGGCCTAAGGCACTTTGTTTTCCTAGAGAACTCCACTAAGTGATGATGCTTGTGTTCAGCCTGGAGAAGAGAAGGCTTTGGAGTGACCTCATTGCAGCATTCCAGCACATGAAGGAAGCCTCCAAAAGAGATGGAGAGAGACTCTTAACAAGGGCCTGGAGTGACAGGACAAGGGGAATGGCTTCACACTGACAGAGAAGGGATTTAGATTGGATATCAGGAAGAAATTGTTGCCTGTAAGGGTGCTGAGGCCCTGGCACAGGTTGCCCAGAGCAGCTGTGGCTGCCCCATCCTTGGAAGTGTCCAAGGCCAGATTGGATGGGGCTCTGAGCAACCTGGGACAGTGGAAGGTGTCTCTACCCATGGCAGAGGGGTGGAATAAGATGATCTTTAAGGTCCCTTCCAACCCAAGCCATTCTGTGATTACGTGATTCTGTGATTCATCACCACTCTGCCTCAAGCTTGGGGCTTCATAACAACTCTTGTTGTTTCAAAAACACCACCACTTTCTGATTCACTCCTGGGCAGCTCAATGCCATACGAGGTTGGGCTTTGTTTAGATATGTGTCAGCATCTTTTTTTACAGAGTGGAATCATCCTGCAAATGAGCTCACACAGGAGAAAATTCAGACTTCCCAAAGCTGACCTCTTGGTTGTGTATTGCAATGACTCACTGCAAGGACTGCTTCTGGGGTTTTACAGGAACGTACTTGCTCTGGTGGCGCTCTGTCCTCCTCAGGTGTTCCCTTTTCTTGACAGTGGCACTTTATGAGGTGCTCACCCCTCATGACACGGGAAAAGGTCACTCTCTGCTCGGCACTTGGTGGCCAGCAGCACTCTTGATAAATATATTCTTGCTGAGGTGCTTTTACAAGATCTCATACTAAGTCATCCAATTTTGGTAAGCCCAAAGTGGGTCCTGTTAAGAAAAAAGTCCTGTATGTTAAAAACCTGAATATGCTCAGGGGTGGATTGGCACTTTGTTTCCATTTTTGATTATACAGCTGCTTTTGAGGAGGACAGAAGGCTCAACCCTGACCTAGTACAGAACATTTTCTGTTCTTCCCTGCCCAGCCATTCTCCCACTGCCTCACTTTGTGCCTTTCCAACCCACTGATGTGGGATATAGAGGCAAGGCAGGGACATCTTTTCTCTCTAGGCTGGTCCTAATGGCACAACTATCATATGAGTGAGGACAGTTTCTGCTTCCTTCTTCACAGAGATAACTCCCAAGCTCTCCTCTTCCCTCTGTGTAGCAACAGAATCGGGTCCACTCCTTGCCTTTTTTGATCACAGAGAGCCCATATTTAAGGCTTTAAAAGGGAGCAGGACAAACAATGAAATGATAGGACAAGAGGGAACCAAAGCCATTGTCATCTCCCATCAGCTATCAGTATGCGTTGAAGCATGAGATTTGATTATCCCCGTCACAAAAAATGCCTAATAATACTGAAGGATATTAGCAAGCCTCATAAATCAGTACTAAAAGATTAAAACCTTTTAAAGGATTCTTTGTTCCCCTCAAGGAAGAAAACCCAACTGTCAACACCACAAGCTCACCCTTGGTTCCATCTGTTGACTCTTTCCATGCCATGAACCAGAACGATTGACAGAGCCTCTGCACGGCAAATTTGGGCCAAAACCTCTCACTTTATCCTCTGCCTCCAAGGCCACTAAATGAGGTGTGTGGTGACACCTGTGCAACTCATCGGTGCGTTTAGGCAGCTCAAAGTGGAGCTATAATGTTTCCAGGTCGGTTTCCAGGCTTAGCTGGATTGGGATCACAGTGCCTATGAGGATCCACAGTGTTCAAACAACCAGGACATCCTTTGCCATTGGATTTCACAGAGGTTTTTATCACACAAAATGTCTCTTTCAGGTGAGGAAATTTTGGGGGTCACTCAAGACACTCACAGGAATGATGCCATGTTCAGAAATCCACTGTGCTTCTGTATCCATTGATTTCAATCAGGATTTTCCAGGTTCCCTGGTGACAGTGTTTAAAGCCTGTTTCACTGTGTAAAGCCAATGCTTATTTTTTAATCCTGTTTCAGATTCACATTCATTCAATATATTTTTTTCATAATCCTTACAACACACAAGGACTTTTAATCAACAACTCAATTCTTTCTTTTCAAAAAAAAAAAAAAAAAAAAAAAA